>CAUYON010132096.1:0-16647 GCA_963573935.1 Arctocebus calabarensis
TGCCTCCCAAGTAGCTGGGACTACAGGCGCCCGCCACAACACCCGGCTATTTTTGTTTGGGTTGCAGCCGTCATTGTTGGTTGGCGGGCCCAGGCTGGATTCGAACCCGCCAGCTCAGGTTTACATGGCTGGCGCCTTAGCCCGCTGAGCCACAGGCGCCGAGCCAAGGAAACTGGCAAACATTTAACACGGCCTATAGAATAGTATTTTGTCACCATAAAATTTCCTAAATTTGATCACTATACTATGGTTACATAAGAGAATTTTCTAGTTCTTAGGGAATATAGATAAAGGATCAGAGTGTTTTACAATTTAATCTCAAAAGGTTGAGTGGAGGTGCTTGAGCAATCCTCTTGCCTCAGCCTCCCGAATAGCTGGGACTACAGGAGTGCACCACTATGCCCATAAATATAAAAATATTTTTTATATTTTTAGTAGAGATGGAGTCTCAGTCTTGCTCAGACTGGTCTTGAACTCTTGGCCTCAAGCAATTCATCCTCCTCCTCCTCCTAGCAAAGTGCTAGGATCACAGGCATGAGCAACATGCCTGGCATAATTCTCATATTTTAAAGTAAAAAGTTAACATGTGCCTTCTCAGAGCCTCTCTCAGCCGGTATCTAGTTAAGTGAGTTGATGATACTACTATATCCACTGTACATAAATTCCTCAATCTGCAAATTGTCATTCAAAAACGTTCCTAAATATAAAATAACCTTACAGAGCAAAAGCATCACCAACGTCTATCTCCAACAAAAGGCAGTGAGTAGTGTTTTTCAAGCCTGGCTTCAGAATAATCTGGAAACTTCGGAGGAAGCAAACACAAAACATAAGTCCTGGGATCTACCCATGACCCTTTGGAGGCCAACTAGCTGAGCTAGATAATTCTAGCTGCAGTCAAGGTAGAAAACCTCTGTATTTGATGTACTACTGAGCGTTTCTACTTAGATTGGAAAGGTGGATTGTAAGTCCAAAGCTGACACCATGGAAGTCTTCTGCTCATGAATTTGCCTCTTATAAACTTGTATAGTGTCTCATTGGTGAGGATCAGTCTTTTACTCTTTTTTTTTTTTTTTTTTTGTAGAGACAGAGTCTCACTTTATCGCCCTTGGTAGAGTGCCATGGCGTCACACTGCTCACAGCAACCTCCAACTCCTGGGCTTAGGCGATTCTCTTGCCTCAGCCTCCCAAGTAGCTGGGACTACAGGTGCCCGCCACAAAGGATCAGCCTTTTAGAAAGTAGATGAAGTGGGCTTCTGATGCTCCAGTGAAAAGCTGCAAACCTTACCAGCTTCCCACCCTAGCTTTGGGAAGACTCCTGTCTTATATTAGCATTATTATTCTTAGGATAGAGAGAGATGAGAATCTCAGGGGAATGTACATTTGTGTCCAGCCTCCGGAGCACCTCTGTATACAGATTTGCAATTAAGGGACTGCTTCAGCTGAGTGAGGCAGTCATTCTGTTGGGTTGTTCCTCATGACCACCAGCAGAGGGAGCTGCACACCTAGCCAATGGACATAGCTGCGCACTGAGGCTGGGATGAGGAAACAGGTGGATATGCTGAATCACTCAGACGAGGGAGGCTGTGATTGGACCATCCCTCTATCATGTCATGATCAGATTACTTCTCTGTATTTCCCAACAGACTGCAAGCTCAGACCATGTCTGATTTAAACTCTATCTGCAGAGTCTCGCATAGCATCCTGCACACAGTAGCACTTGGCAAATATTAACTATGACTGCTATTTCTGGCATGAGATAAATGAGTATTCACCAGAACCAGCCAGTTTGTTTGAATTTTCTAGGACTGTCAAGAGACTGAGATGCTTTTCCTCCCCTCATTAGACGCCTCACAGGGTCTTTTCTGTCTTTGAGGGACACATATTTTTCCTGAACACCTCTTCTTCCTAGGGACCCTTACAAATTAAATTTTAAGAAATCCATCCCCTACTTTGCATCCTCCCCACCCCTTCTCTGATCTATAGAACAGGGCAGGGCCTCACCACCCTCACTTATTAGCCCCTTGGCCCAGACCCCGGGGTCAGAGACTCACACTCCAGCTGGCACTAGTGGCTGGAACTTCCATTGCTCCTCCTCACAGTCCAAGAAAAGCCGGTTCATGATCTTGTTCTTCTCCTCAGGGGGAATGAAGTTCTCAATGATTAGGTACCTGGGAGCAAGAATGAAGTAGAGACCACGCACTCCATGTGAAGGTTGAAGGATTAGGAAAAAAACAAGCAAGAGGCAGGGGGAGCAGAGGTGGGGTTGGGGGGGGGAAGGATCCTTCCAGAAATACAAAAACTTGAAAAATCACTGCTTCTTATGTGCAAATTGTATCCTCAGGGCCTCTGGAGTTACTTTTGGCCAGCCCCCAGCATTTACTTTGTGGGGGGTTCACCAATACAGCCAGAGGAGGTAGAAGAAACTCCAGAACAGGGCCCTAGCCTTCATCCCTCAGGCATGTTTTATTTTGGGGGGACGCATGGGCATGCATGGGAAGGACAGGAGTCTGTAGGGAGAGGCTCTGAGAAATGAGGGCTGGCCGTAGAGACCCAGAAGAGGGAGAGGAGTGAGCCCTACTTGAGCTTGAGTTCACGGGTCTGCTCATTCTGCGCCTCCTCCAGGTCCTGCCGCACCCGGATATACTCGTCATGTTGGTCCTGGATTTCTGCCTTCACCGCCTGCAGCTTGGCGTAGAGCTGGGTGGGGACAGGTACATCTCAGGGGCTACCCAAGGTGGCAACAAAGCCAGGTCACCTGGCCAAGGCCCCGAGGACTACAGGCTTAGGTCTACCAGCTTGGCCTAGGATGAGGCTGGGGAACCTGATCTGGGCTCCCCCCTACAAGAATCGGGCTGGGCTCTTTAAAGGGCTGCCCTGTCCCCCTACAGTGAAGTCTGTGGCCATTATCTGCTCCTTCTCAGCTACTATCAGCATCATGCAATGTTCAAACTAGAAGGGACCTGAGGGACCTTTTGGTCCAATGCTCTCTTTTTATAGATGAGGAAGCTGAGGCACAGACTTGCTGAAGGCCACACAACTAGCCAACAGAAGAGCCAGAACCAGGACCAGGTTTCACTGGAGACTTGGGGTTTAAGGAGTGGGAAGCCTGGGTGAGTTTGCAGGGTGACTCCTTATTCTCCAGGGGTCCTCAAAAGAGAGGGTGTGCGCCTGTAATCCTAGCACTCTGGGAGGCTGAGACAGGTTGATTATCTAAGCTCAAGAGAGTTCAAGGCCAGCCTGAGCAAGAGTGAGACCCCATGTCTAAAAATAGCTGGTGTTGTAGTAGGCACCTGTAGTCCCAGCTACTTGGGAGGCTAAGGCAAGAGGATCGCTTGAGCCCAGAGTTCAAGGTTGCTGTGAGCTATAATGCCATGGCACTCTACTGAAGGTGACAAAGTGAAACTTTATCACACACACACACAAAAGGAAAAACAAAAAAGAGAGGGTGTGGAGGGCAGCCCTGGCCATCTTTTGACCGACCGAGCCGGGTGTCTCTAGTAACTGCCATGGTGGCTGGACCTCTGCTCTAGGGCAGCCATGTCAGCAGCCCTGTGGCCTTCCAGGTCCTTCCCAGAATCTAAGCTGGAATTTGCTGCTCCCTATGCTAGACCCTCATCTCATGTACATATCTTTCCCTTGCCAGGGACTTTGTGGTGTCCTGGTGACCAGATATTCTTATCCCTTGATGTGTCCTTGAGGGCCTTATGCTCCCTGCCTAAGCTTCTCCAGGCTTAACTCTCCTTCTTGGGCCTCTTTGTATTTCCCTGCCCTGCTCCAGGCCCAGCTGTGCAAACTGTGACTCACTGGTGACATTGTAAAGAGAGAAGTTACCCAGGACTTCAACCTCCAGAAGTTACGAGGACAGCAATCCTAGATACTGGAAGTAACAAAGTCCCCAGCCTATGAGCCCACCCTGGCTGAGAGAAAAGGCTCTATCTTACCCCCAGTACCAAACTCCTGCCTCCCCTGCTCCCCAGTCCAGAGCCCAGGGGTTCAGTAGTTCACGCAAAGTGGGGAGGGTCCTTGCTGCACACAGTCCTTGGGCAGAGGCTGCTGGGCCCTCACACCCTTGACCCCTGTCTCACCTTCTTGAGTTTCTTAGTTTTGACCTCCACCTCCTGCTGCAGGGACGTGTAGGTGCCCCGGAGCTCCATGGTCTCCTCATCTCGGAGCATCATCTCTTGCTGCATTTCCCGCTCACGGCGTTTCTAGGCCAAGGATAGGCAGGGGAGCTCAGGGGAATAGCACGTACTTGGGAGGGCTGAGGGAGCCCAGGGGCCCACTCTCTCTGCCTATCATGGGACCTGGCTTTACCATGTCCACTGCTCCTATCCAGTGCTGCGTGGAGCCTCTTGGAACCCCCTCTCAGCTCTTGTGGCCAGGATTTTACTAGGCGCTGCACCACGTGGCTGGAGACCCCAACCCTAATTGTGGGCACACTCCAGAGATGCCTGTCACAATGGCTCCCAAACTGTCTCACCCTCTCCCCATGGAGTGTCATGGTTCGTTGGTAAGTCCAACAAATGGCGGATCCTAACGATTCAGGAACTAGATGTGTAGTTGGCAAAGAAGTCACACCCTTGTGGAAGGCCCAGGAAGAAGTACCAGGTGCCTTGCGGAAGCTGACATCATGGAGAGCCTTCACTTCCTCTCACCCCCCGCCCAGCTAGCAGTGCCCCTGCCAGACAGAAGACCCTGGGCTAGGAGATGCATGGAAGCAGGGTGGCGTGTCTTAGATCCTCAGCACTCTAATTCCAGGGATCTTTAGTCCATGTTGCTTACTGCCCTTCACCACCCAGACATGACCTGAAAGCCTGGCACCCCAGGGGGCCCTGATGCCAGGCAGCCCTACCTGCTCGGCAATCTCCTGCCGCTTCAGTTCCAGCATCTTCTGCTGCTCATTGGTGTGATCCATGATGTTCCTGCCCCCGATGAGCAGCTTGCTCTCCATGGCCTGGGGACACAGAGGGGTTAAGAGATGGGCTTTTCAAAGGACCACAGCATCTCTAGCTGGAGGGATGTTGCTCCCCTGTTTTGTGATCCTTCTAGGAGGGGATTCAACATGTGCCCCACATGGGACCTTGTAGCCCTCAATGAGAATGGACTTTTCCCCTGAAGCCTCTGTGGTTCCAGCACAAAGTTTCCATTGTCAGCATAACAATTAGGAAAAAGGAGAAGAAGCCCCTTTGGGAATACAGGGTTTCCAATCTGTTTGCTTTGGATATACAGGGCAGGTTGGTTCACTGGGCCTGGGAGCGGGGGTGGGGGATCTAACCCTGGCAGCCAGAACCCAGCTGGTGTTCAGAAGGTGAGAGAAGACTCAGTCACCAGCAGCCCAGCCCCTTTGCTAACTGGCTCCTGACTTAGGGATACGGCTTTCAACACAGACAGCTGGAAGGGGGCTGATCTCTGGTGGATGTGAAGGGAGAAGACTCCACTGCAGCTAAGGGGCAATGTGGGACCCTAAAGCACATGAGCACTGAAGAGGGCCAGAAAGATAATTACCCACATAATTATCCCGAGGAAGCGGGCAAGTTAATCCCTTTGGCTCTGACATCCAAAATTGGGAACACCAACTATGCTCCAGGATGGCAAGCAAACTTTGATGAGCACTATCTGTCAGGCACTGAGCTAAACCCTTCATAGCCACTATTTCCATCTTCCCTAAGAGCAGTACTGGTCCTTTCCCCATTTCACAAAGAAATTGAAAATTACTGGCCTAAGGTCATGCAGCTAGTCAGTAACAGAGAACAGATTCCAACTCAGCCTCACTCTGTGAGCCCCCTGCTATGTCAGCGCTTGGCATGGACTTTCAGTGGAGCTGAAAGGATATCGAATTTGCATCAATTGTGTAAACTGCAACTACATAAAATGCTTTTCCACTACTGCCGGTCAGAGAGTGCTGCCCGAGGGCATCCAGTTGTCCTCTGATTTCATCACAGGCCTCCTGGAGGGCTGAAATCACCTTGAGCCACCAGAATTAATAAATTGGCTGCTTCCCCACTGAATTTTTCCCATTGGAACCAGCTGACCTGCCTGAGGGTTCTCAAATCAGGGGGTGCAGCAGGGAACCACATGTGAGGGTCACATCACAGGGGACAGAGCAGGATGGGGGTCAATGATTGCTTTTGGGGGGGTCAGAAGTCAAGTTATGTGAGTGTGCTGGAGGACATAGAACAAAGCTGAGCCAGCTAGAGGCAGGAGCCTCACACCAACCCCGTGCAACTGGAGGTCAAGGAGAGAAGAGGCCCTTGACAGGCTGTCTGTCCTCACTTCCTCGCTGCCACCCCACAGCTGCCTGTGCTCCTGGTTAAGAGTCTCACCGGCTACTCTGTCACCATGTCACAGACCTAAACTTATCCTAGACTCCTTCGCATTCAAGGTCAGCATCTGCAGAACGACATAAGTGAGCGCCTCCTTACATTGAGCCCTCAGCACGTCTCATTCACACCCACATCTGGCCAGTGGTTAAATGCCATCACTGCTTCTTGATGTGGCTCACACCATCCCCTCCTTTTTTGCCCTCACTATACTTGCTGACTGCTTTGGGATCAATCCTCCTGACTTGCTAGGACCACTGCTATGGCCTCCTTGCTGCCTTAGTTTCCCCTTCCATCTTTCTTCCACATGACACCCAGGGGCATCCTCCAAAAAGATAAGACTAAACCTCTGCTCTTCTGCTTCAAACTACTATACTTAATGGCCCTCTGTGTCCGGCAGGATGAAATCCAAGCCTGTTGCAGTCACAGGCCCTGTGGGCTGGCCTCGCCTCCCAGCCTCCCCTTGCTGCTCACACCTAATGTGCGCTCTGCCCTCCAGCTCTCAGAAAGAATCCCAGCTCCCTCCTTTCACAAGTCTGAGCTCTTCCTCCCACTCTACATCCACCTAGACAACCACAACTTATCCTACCAGGCCTTGGGAAATTTTCCCTGGTCCCCTCGAAATGTTCTTTTGGGTCTCCTCAATAGGCAGGACATCTACTATTTCCCATAATAGAATCCTTATTTGTCTCCCCTGTGAGTGTCTTCAGGCCAGGGATCAAGCCTCACTGTAACCTTAGGGTTCCTGGGGCACCTACATGGCATACAGTAAGGGAGGAGTGTTTGAAAAACCGAACAGAATCCTTGGGGTAATCACAGGTAGGTTCCAGGTCCAGAATAGGGACAGACTCTTTATCTCAGTTTTTCTTCTTTTACTGATCAACACAGACTCACCATCCCAGGGCCTGAGTATCTGGGAAACTTGGCAGGAGGAGTAGGGTGAGGGGGAGAAAGGAGAGGAACCACAGAGAGGATGTCCCCTGCTGGTGTGGACCACAGATAACCAAATAACCGATCATTCTCACTAGCAGGTAACTGGGTCTTCAGAGGTCTCCAAATCTGGGACACACTTGTCCATGTCAACCCTGAGTCCTTGCACTTTCCTCAGCATTTTATGTAACTCTAGCATTCTTTACTCTTTGCTGCATATTGGAATCATTTGGGGAGCTTTTAAAAAATCCAGAGCTAGTGAATCAGAATCTGCACCATACCAAGACCCCCCAGGTGACCTACATACACATTAATAAGGCTTGAAAAGGACTGCTTTAAGGGGCATACTGTTAACTCCATCATTTTCGTAATGGAAACTAAAAAAGGTTAAGTAACGCATCCAAGGTCACATCAAGGCTATTAAATTTACATGGAGAACCCATACCTAGGCCCGCCTGGCTCCAAACCCCAGGCTCTGTCTATTGCAGTCATCTTGGTGAGTACTTTAGGAAGCAGAAGCTGCCGAAGGAAAATCAGCATGTTTCCAGCGACAGCAAATCATGTCTGATTAATCCCTGAGAGTTCTTTCAAACTGGGACAAAATAGGTTATTACAGCACATGGGGGAATCAGTGACCAGAACTTTTTTTTTTTTTTTGAGACAGAGCCTGGGTAACTTTTCCATGGTAGAGTGATGTGGCATCACAGCTCACAGCAACCTCCAACTCCTGGGCTCAAGTGATTCTCTTGCCTTTGCCTCCCAAGTAGCTGGGACTATAGGTATTTGCCACAATGCCTGGCTAATTTTTGGCTGCAGCCGTCATTGTTGTTTGGCAGGCCCAGGCTGGAATCGAACCACAAACTCAGGTGTATGTGGCTGGCGCCTTAGCCGCTAGAGCCACAGGCGCCAAGCCAGTGACCAGAACTTTGAAAGTTACAATGCTCCTGGCAAGGTTGTACATCAGAGGTTATTCAAAGTTACATGTGGGGTGTATATAGGGGTGAGGAGGAGAAAGGAAAAGGGCTTTTTCATAAAGGGAACTGGATTAGGGACAGGAAATACACAGAAAACAGGCACTTCCCTAGAAGGAAAAAACACTCAAGTGTTAAACGACAGTACTAATCTCTGTCAAAAATCATGCACTGGTGAAATGCCCAACTTCACGGATGCCCTCAAAACCTTCCAAGTGGTAAAGGATAAGAAAATTCTAGGCCATGTGAGCTGACAATAAAAGTGGCATATGAGCGTCAATTACAATTTTCCATTTTGGTGAAAAGTAAACTAACTTTACTTATTGAATAATAGCTGTGGGCAATCAGTTATTAAAAAAAAAAAAAAAAAAGGAGGGATGTATGTCTCTATTGTTCCCAGAAGATATTGGCTTAATATGCTGCCACTGCTAAAAAACTCAATAGCATCTGGCCAGGAACCATCATGAAGGCTTTTTGGAAACAAAACAAAAAACATTATACCTTGTCTAAAACCATGATGCAGCTGAATCTAGAGTACTGTGTATATAGTTCCCTGACTGCATCTCCAGGGACATAAAGGAGAGGAGATCCAGAGAAGGGCAGCTAAAACCATCCCATGGCTATTATAAGAGATGTTAAAAAATAGGACTCTTTGGTCTGCAAAGACAAAGAAAGGTTAAGAGCAGAAGCCTGGAAACTATACAATAAAAAGGGGTTTGAAAAGAAAGATCCAGACTTTTCCATTCAACTCTAGTACACAGAGCTTATACCTTGAGTTTTGAAAGCAGTAGTTTTTTTAACAAATAAAAGTTTTATTGTTTATAGAAGGTAATCAATGTATGAAATTTGTTAACTCAGTATTTAGTACTAGATTAAATACTTAACAGTTTATTAAAGAATTCTGGGCACACATTTGTAATCTTTTATTGTCTTTCCTTTCAGGAAAAAAACATACAAACATCAAAATAACCACAGAAATAAAACAAAATGAGAAATGTCACATATTCCCCTCTATGGCTCATCACCTTCTTTCACTTCTCTTGTTTTTTCTCCAGATTTTTACATATGCACACTTTTTTTCACCTTTATAGATATGGTATAAATGCAAGCTTATTTCCTGATATTTTCACTTTACTATTTCAAGCATTTTGTTACTTCTACTATGTTTATAATTATACTTTTAATGACTATATAATATTTAAAGTGGATAATCTATAATATGTTTAACTTCTATTATAAGATATTTAGGTTGTTTGCACTGTTTATAATAAACACCCTTGTACATATAATTTTTTGGTTTTATATTTTAGGAGTGGATAAAGGGTTATAAACATTGGGTATCTTAGAATAGAGTGTCAAGTTATCTTTCAAATGGTTTATATCACTTAAATTACTGCCAGGAGCAAATAATGGAACCACTTTTATCACAGCATCATAGCCATGAAGTAGGCCGGGCATGGTAGCTCATGCCTGTAGTCCCAGTGCTGTGAGAGGCCGAGGCGCGTGCATTTCCTGAGCTCGGAGGGTTCGAGACCAGCATAAGCCTGAGTGAGCCAGAGTAAAAGACCCTGTCTCTACCAACAGAAAAGAAGACGCCGGGCATTGTGGCAAGCACCTGTGATCCCAGCTACCTGGGAGGCAACGGGCAAGAGAATTGCTAAAGGAAGAAAGGAAAAAGAAAACTCCAAACATAGCTATGAAGTATTATTAGTATTTTAGTTTATCTTAATTTAATCTTTATTATTATTTTTGAGACAGAGTCTCACTATGTTGCCCTTGGTATAGTGCTGTAGTGTCACAGCTCACAGCAACCTCCAGCTCTTGGGCTTAAGTGATTCTCTTGCCTCAGCCTCCCAAGTAGCTGGGACCACAGGTGCCCTCCACAACACCTGGATATATTTTTGTTGAAGCTGTCATTGTTGTTTTTAGCAGGCCTGGGCCAGGTTCGAACACCAGCCTCAGTGTACGTGGCTGGAGCCCTAACCAATGAGCACCTTATTTTAATTTTTAGAGACAAGGTTTTTTTCTGTTACCCAGCTAGAGTGCAGTTATTCAATCACAGCTCACTGCAACCTTGGACTCTAGGGATCAAGGTATCCTCCTGCTTTGGTCTCCTGAGTAGCTAGGACTACAGGTGCATGTCACCATACTCAACTAATTTTTTATTTATTGCAGAGACAAGGTCTCTTTATGTTGCCTGGGCTGGTTTTGAATTTCTGACCTCAAGCAATCCTCCCACATTGGCCTCCCCAAATGCTGGAATTATAGGCCTGGGCTACTGTGCCCTGCCAATTGTTATTTTAAAAATTTGTTGGATGGGTAGAGGAAGGGTAATTGGTGGGTCTTACAAGGGTACATGTGAAATTTGCTAGGTGTAGAATATAAATGTCTTAACACAATAACTAAGAAAATGCTGTGAAGGCTATGTTAACCAGTTTGATGAAAATATTTCAAATGGTATATAAAACCAGTACCCCATGATTGCATTAATGTACATAGCTATGATTTAATTTAAAACATTTGTTATAGGCAGCTCAGAACCTGTAGCTCAGTGGCTAGCACACCAGTCACACACACCACAGCTGGCAGGTTGGAATCTAGCACAGACAAGCCAAATAACAATGACGATGACAACCAAAAAATATCTAGGTGTTGCAGCAGGCATCTGTAGTCCCAGCTACTTGGGAGGCTGAGGCAAGAGAAGCGCTTAAACCTAAGAGTTTGAGGTTGCTGTGAGCTGTGATGCCATAGCACTCTACCCAGGGCGACAGCTTGAGACTGTCTAAAAAAAACAGAAAAATAGGGCGTTGCCTGTGGCTCAGTGAGTAGGGCGCCGGCCCCATATACTGAGGGTGGCAGGTTTGAACCTGGCCCTGGCCAGCTGAAACAGCAGTGGCAACTGCAACCAAAATAGCTGGGCATGTGGCAGGCACCTGTAGTCCCAGATACTTGGGAGGCTAAGGCAAAAAGAATCGTCTAAGCCCAGGAATTGGAGATTGCTATAAGCTGTGATGCCACAGCACTCTATCCAGGGTGACAGCTTGAGGCTCTGTCTCAAAAAAAAAAAGAAAAGAAAAATTTCTTATAATGATAGATGTAAAACTGCACCTCCCCATTTATTTTATATTCTTTATAACTCATGATCTCTTCTTTCTCAACATACTTTTTCTTTTTTTGAGACAGTCTGGGTAGAATGCCATGGCATCATAGCTAACAGCAACCTCAAATTCTTTTTTTTTTTGAGACAGAGCCTCAAGCTGTCACCCTGGGTACAGTGCCGTGGCATCACAGCTCATAGCAACCTCCAATTCCTGGGCTCAAGCGAGTCTCCTACCTCCGCCTCCCAAGTAGCTGGGACCACAGGCACCAGCCACGATGCCCAGCCATTTTTTGGTTGTAGCCGTCATTGTTGTTTTGTTTGGTGGGTCCAGGCTGGATTTGAACCTGCCAGCTCAGGTTTATGTGGCTGGAGCTTTAGCTGCTTGAGCCACAGGCGCCGAGCCTCTTTTTTTTGTAATATGTCACCCTTGGTAGAGTGCTATGGTGTCACAGCTCACTGCAGCCTCTAACTCTTAGGCTTGAGCAATTCTCTTGCCTCAGCCTCCCAAGTAGCTGGGACTACAGACACCTGCCACAATGCCTGGCTATTTTTTTTTTTTTTTGTGGTTGTTGCAGTTGTCATTGTTATTTAGCAGGCCTGGGCCAGGTTCGAACCCTCCTGCCTCGGTGTATGTGGCCAGCACCCAAATCACTGAGCTATGAATACAAAGCCCAACCTCTTGAACAATCCTCTTGCCTCAGCCTTCTGAGTGACAGAGACTACAGGCATCTGCCACTATGCCTGGCTAGTTTTTCTAATTTTTGTAGAGATGGGGGTCTTGATCTTGCTCAGGCTGGTCTTGAATTCTTGAGCTCAAGCGATCCTCTCACCTCGGCCCACCACAGTGCTAGGATTACAGGCATGAACTACCACATCAGGCTCAGTGTCCCTATTTTCTCTGCCAGCCCCACCGAGACCCAGCAGAGATGCAGTCTGAATGACAATTGACTGCCTTACAGGTTATTTGCCAAGTTTTGCCCACTTGCCCAAACCCACACGATCAGCCAAGCCTGGCTGACAAACCAGTGTCGTGCTAGCTCTGACATGAAATCTGGAGGTGGGGCTCAGTCCGTGTGCAAGGTATGTGTCTCTTTTGCCTCCTACAGCTCAATCCATGCTCACTGCAACTGGACACCCACACGCTCTATTATGTCACACACAAGCTTCCTTTCTTGGCTAAGAAATAGGTTTTTTTTTCTTTCCTTTTATTTTCCCCATTTTTCTGAGGATATGAGTGCTCATCTCCTCCTTTCCCTCACAAATCTCTATCCTTAAGCATCATTTATAGAGGGCAGGGACGGACAGGGATGCCTCACATCACCAGTCCCAGTTTGGGCTAGGGTGCACAAAGCAGAGGGGCTGGGAATAGGGGTTCCTAGTCCCCAGGAAGGTCCCTGGAGCTCTCAGTTGCTCCAGTCAATGCTTCCTTTGTGATGTCTCAGGGTCAGAGTACAGGTAGGTGGGGCCTGCAGACACCACCGGGTTTAGTCCTGCTGGTTCTAAATAAGCCCAGTGTAACTAAAAGTCCAGCAGAGGCTGCAGGGGTGGAAGAGACAGGACTGGGAGCTCCCAGGCACCATGGTGTGACCGTCGAGATAGGGATGCACATGGCAGGGCAACCAAGGGGACCTCGGGGATCACTGGCCCCAACCCCTGTGATTTATAGACAGGAAATTGAGGCCTGGAGATGAAGTCCTCTGTGCCTGGAGTCTCCTAATTAAGAAAGCTTTATGTCTATCTGCTCTTACATTGACTATCCACTTTCCAAATAATTTCCCAATTTGATTAGGGCCCTAATTCTAGGTATCAGAGGCAGGTCAGTTGCTGTGACATTTAACAGCTGGGGTCACCACAGGGACCATGTCAGCTTGTAGACATACCTTGGGTGACTCAGAGGCTCCCCTTTTCCTACTTTAGGAGCAACTGGAGTGCAAACCAAGGGGAGAGAAAGGAGGCCCCAGTATTCACTAAGTGCTAATGTGAAGCTCACAAGGGGACGGCCAGGCCCAGCCAGCCACTCTTCTCAGAAGATACTATCAAGTTTGATTTAAAAGGACAGAGAGCCAAATACACTGTGCCCTGCCACTGCCAGCTAATGTATGACATTCTGCAGGAGGCAGGAGTCTCGGATGTAACTTGCCATATGCCTCGGCTGGACTAGGTCCTTTTCACATTAATCATCCTATTTCTTTATTTATTTTATTTGTTTTTCAAACAGAGTCTCACTACGTCACCCTGGGTAGAGTGCCATGGCGTCACAGCTCACAGCAATTCTTGAGCCTAAGCGATTCTCTTGACTCAGCCTCCCAAGTACCTGGGTCTACAGGTGCCCACCACAATTCCCGGTTATTTTTTTGTTGCAGTTGTCATTACTGTTTAGCAGGCCCAGGCTGGGTTCAAACCCACCTGCCTTGGTGTATGTGGCTGGTGTGCTACCCACTGAGCTACAGGCTCTGCCTATTCATTTATTTTTTGAGGCAGAGTCTCACTTTGTCACCCTTGGTAGAGTGCCATGGCATCACAGCTCACAGCAACTCAAAATCTTGGGCTCAAGCAATACTCTTGCCTCAGCCTCCCAAATAGCTGGGACCACAGGTGCCTGCCACAATGCCTGGATATATGTATTTTTTTTTAAATTTAGATTTATTAGCATGAAACACACTGTTGGATTTTTTTTGAGACAGAGCCTCAAGCTGTCACCCTGGATAGAGTGCAGTAGCATCACAGCTCACAGTAACCTCCAATTCCTGGGCTCAAGCGAGTCTCTTATCTCCGCCTCCCATGTAGTTGGGACTACAGGCGCCTGCCACAATGCTCGGCCATTTTTTGGTTGCAGCCGTCATTGTTGTTTGGCGGGCCCCGGCTGGATTCGAACCCGCCAGCTCAGGTATATGTGGCTGGTGCCTTAGCCCGTTAAGCCACAGGCACCAAGCCAACGCCTGGATATTTTTAGAGATAAGGTCTAGCTCTGACTCAGGCTGGTCTTGAACTCGTGCTCTCAGGCAATCCACCCACCTCAGCTTCCCAGGGCCCTAGGATTACAGGCGTGAGCCACCTCACCCAGCTAATCATTCTATTTAATCATCAAAAGAGTTGTATGAGATAATAATTATAATCCTCAGTTAGAAAACTAAGGCTTAGAGAGGTGGTTGTTCTATGCACAGAGTCAGGAAATGTCTGAGTGATATTTGAACACCAGCCTCCTAACTCCAAGTCCAGTGTCTCTTTCTCTGTTCCACATCTTTCTCCCAGGATCAGAGAGGGAGGCACCTCGGAGAAAAGCAGAATTTGGTATCTGTACCTCTGCCAACTCAGGCAACACGGGGAAAGCTCAAAGCACCACCACCGTCTTTTCCAGCTGAAATAGACAAGTCTCTGCTAACTATACTTCTGCCTGTGTGAAACTTAGGGGAGTCTCTGAGAGAAATGGGTAACCATGTGCTGGTGGGGAGGTTGTCAAGATCACTAGAATCCCAGAGAGTGGCTAAAACCTGGAAGAATGCTTGTGGGAAGGGCCACCTCACAAGTTCCATAGTAGAATGATATAAAGCATGCTAGGTATATGGGTCAGGGTGTCTCTGGCCTGGTAAATACTCTGCCACCCTCTTTGTCACAAAATCTAAGCTATCACCCCTCTGGACTTCACTTTTATCATCTGTAAAATGGGGAGAATACTTTCCACCTTGTAGGTTTGGGGTAAGAAGGGTGAGTTGGGTAACAGATGTGAAAGTGCTGGGAAAATGATAAAGTACAATGTTAGCCGTTACTCCCTGTTTCTGTAGCTCATTGGTATTTACCCACCACTCATCACATAGGGCAAAACAGCCATCTCAACAGCATCTGCTTCCAATTTGTAGAAAATATAGCTACTCCTACCTTCACAGACCTAGTTCTCCTTCTGTGGCTCCCTGATTGTAGGTCTTGAGTAGTCAGCAGTAGGAGAAGAATGAGACAATGGAGAAAGGATGAATAGGGCTATTTTCAGATGAATAGTGCTATTTTCAGGGATTCTTAGCCCTGGGGATGTAAATCGGGAGATTGAGTCTAAATCTCTTCCTTGGATGGCTCAAAATACACCATAAATGACTGATGTTTCAAGTGCTAGGAACTTTCTTTATCAAGAAGAACAATTAGAGATCAGGAAAATATTGGCCAAGGAATGAGGTGAGCTGGACTCTAGTCCCAGCCTTGTACTGGGCAAGGTAGGTAATGTCCAGAAATGCTTCAGTTTACCTTGAAGAAAAGCAGGAAGAAAAAGAATCAGTCCTTTTACTTTAGTGAGAAAAACCACTATCACCTCAGGTTAATTCTTATTTTAATCTTTTTTTTTTTTTTTTTTTGCAGATTTTGGCCGGGGCCAGGTTTGAACCCACCACCGCTGGTGCATGGGGCTGGCGTCCCACTCACTGAGCCATAGGTGCCACCCTTTTTTTTTTTTAAGATAGAGCCTCACTCTGTCGCCCTAGGTAGAGTGTCATGGCATCATCATAGCTCACAAAAACCTCAAATTCTTGGGCTCAAGTGATCCTCTTGCCTCAGCCTCCCCAGTAGCTGGGACTACAGGCACTGGCCACAGTGCCCAACTATTTTTTTCCCTATTTTTAGAAGGGGCAGGAGTCTTGCTCTTGCTCTGGCTAGTCTCAAACTCTTGAGCTCAAGCAATGCACCCTCTTTGGCCTCCCAGAGTGCAGGATTACAGGCATGAGCCGCTGTGCTGGCTTCTCTTATCATCTTTCTCCCCTATTTCTCTCTCTTATTTGTGGCTTTCTAGAGGCTAAGGATGCCAATCCAGATGACAAAGGGCTACAGAGTCAGAACTCAATGAACCTTAAGATGGATATAGTGTCGTTTTAGCATTTTACAGATGGAAGTACAGGGCCCAGAGGGGTTGTGGGTGGCCCAGGTGACGTGGCCTCTAGTCCCTCTATTAAGGTTAGGTCATTTCCTCTCTGGTCACTGCCTCTCCTTCAGGCTTGTCTCTAGCCCTAGGCTCTTGACCCACTGCTTCTAAAGTGAATCAGCAAAAGGTAGAGAAAGCAAGGGATCATCTTTCCTTTCCTTCCCCTGTCTCCCTCCCTTCTCCCCTCTTTCTCTTTTTCTCTCTCTCAATCTCTCTTCTCTCTTTCAATTTCTCTCTTTCCCTCTCCCCTCTCCTTTCTTTTATTTATTTATTTTTTTTTTTGTAGAGACAGAGTCTCACTTTATCGCCCTGGGTAGAGTGCCGTGGCATCACACTGCTCACAGCAACCTCCAGCTCTTGGGCTCAAGCGATTCTCTTGCCTCAGCCTCCCGAGTAGCTGGGACTACAGGCGCCCGCCACAGCGCC
>CAUYON010132099.1:0-13207 GCA_963573935.1 Arctocebus calabarensis
TAGCAATAGATAGTCACAAAAATTGATTAAAGTTATGTTTTTATGTTTCCATGTAAGTTCCTTCTTAAGAATATACTTAGTCATGGCTTGGCGCCTGTGGCTCAGTGGGCTAAGGTGCCAGCCATGTACACCTGAGCTGGCGGGTTCAAATCCAGTCTGGGCCCACCAAACAACAATGATGGCTGCAACCAAAAAATGGCCGGGCATTGTGGCGGGCGCCTGTGGTCCCAGCTACTTGGGAGGCAGAGGCAAGAGACTTGCTTGAGCCCAGGAATAGGAGGTTGCTGTGAGCTGTGATGCCACAGCGCTCTACCCAGGGTGACAACTTGAGGCTCTGTCTCAAAAAAAAAAAAAAAAAAAAAGAATATATTAAAACTAGAATAAAAGACCGTAAACACTGAATAAACAATGCAAAGAAAAGGCATATTTCCTATACTATCCCTAGCCCAAAAGGCATTTTTAGTTCCTGCAAGAGAGTAACACTAAATGTTATCACTGTTCATTTTTGTAGTGACACAACTGGTTTTGGAAACCTAAAGTTTAAATATTTCATATGAGTGGGATATTTTAACTAATAAAGCCATATTTTTAGTTGTGTGACTGATATAATGTATTTGCTTGAAGATCAGAATGCAGGTTGTATCTTTTAAAAGTCTAACAAGTTAATTTCAATTTAAAAGTGTGTGTTTTTCCTACATATTTATCATGCTCACAGTTCTCTTAGAAAGGGAAAAAAGTAACTACATGGTCCTATTTTAGCAATTGTCATGCAATACTGTTATATTTATGATGAGAAGATAAAACCTAGCCCAGCATCAAATATGATTTCATAGAGCAACATGTCAAGCTCAAGTTAAAATGTATTATTTTGCATTTATATATTTCATATTTTTAAGACCCTGTAAGTTCTCAGCTTAGGTCTAAAATTTGAATTATAACTTTTTAAAATACCTGTAATCTTTTTGGATGTGTTTTCTTTCCTCAGCCTATTCTGAAACAATCTCCTGGAGCAACCATCAGAGTGGTGGCTGGGGACACTGGAAGTATGTCGTGGGGAGCAGTGCATGGCAAAGATCATCCTAGACCTGGCAACATAGGGATTCCAGAAGCTATGAACCAGAAACCTCCCCTGAAGAAACCTTTTTCTGGTAACGTCATAGCACCACCGAAATTTACTCACTCTACTCCATCACTGACTCCAAAATCTTAGATTGAAGATAATGTGTTCAGAACAGATAACAACAGTAACACATTCTTACCCTTATAGGTAAGAATGGTATGTAAATGGCCTTCTCTCTTATGTTAATTTTTTGAAATCAGAAGCTGAGTGGTGGTTGTACAAGTAGTAGCAGTATGGTAACAGTAACAGATTTTTTTTATTTATTTATTTCAGGTTAATATGAGGGTAAAAACAACCAAGTCACAATATTTGAATTTGTTAGGTAGAGTCCCGTTTATAGTTACGTCTTATGCCCAAAAGGTTTATTATTTCTGATAGGCTACCAAAATTTCTTTGTCCCATAATCTGGCTAAGCTAAAATGTTCTATAATTCTAATTGTTCATAGAAGTGACTATGATCAACTGTATATGTGTTAAAATATACTTAGTACAGCTGCAATTATGGCAAAATAATAATAATAGCGTTTTTGCATATAATTCATGTTTGTCTTCACTAAGTGTTCAGTGATTATTTTTTTTCTAAATGTTAAGATCATTAGACTTTTTTTCCAGACTTTTAATGTTCTACTGAATATTTTGTTGAAGTTCCTTCATGGCTATTTCAAATGAGATTTCTTTCTTTTTTCCCCCTAACGCCTTAGAGGACAGAACAAAAGTTTAAGATAGAAGAACTTTTTTTTTCCCCCTTTCCTTTTTGGGAAGGGTGGGCATGGGCTCATTTCTGATGAACACTTCTATGCAATTGAAGGTGAGATCTGGTTTGCATTTGCCAGTTTGGGGCTCAGATTCACGCCAAGATAGTTGGTGCACTGCGGCTGGAACATCCAGAATAGACCAGGTAGGCTGCACAGTGTATATTTTTCATGATTTTGGCTAGGAGTTTAGTATTTATATTCTGGGAAGGATTTATTATTTGTATTCCAATTGTACCTATTTAAACTTACATTAGAGGGCATGAAAGCAATTTATATTTATGGATTGCCTGATAAAAGCTATTTAGTATAAAATGTTTTATTTTCAAATATTTCTGAGACATAATACATTTATTTTTGGAGAAAGGAATTAATTATATACCCAAGAGCTCCTGACTTTAAACACCAGTCAAACTAAGCATGTTTGCTTTCAGAATTATATGTAATTAGGTACAGAGTCATGTTTACTAGGTTCACTTAAAATTCAGCTTTATATTTTATCAATGTTTACTTTGTGGTAAGTTTTTAATCATGAAATCTGCTACTTTTTTTTCAGATGCATTTCTTAAAAAATACACTGTTCATTTTTTCACTTTTATAAGGAATCTTTATGATATAGTATTTTATTCTAAATGTTATTACTGTTCTTATATTCTGTCTCCTTCCAAACAGCTTCCTATGGAGCAAGCCTTAGGCAAACAGCTTGGAGGAGTTACTCTTAATCAAATCACCTGCAAGCTCTTTGTGGTTACAGATGCTGCCTTTCAAACTGTGGACTGAATTTGAATGCAGACTGGGTGCCAGGTGATGAGGATTATCATAGGATTTAGAAAACTAAGTCCCTGTACAGGAGAATTTTTTCTTACAGAGTTCAAGTTTGAATGAGCATAGACTTGACATTGTGGAGTTATGTGAATGGAGCTGTTATCCTTAGCTGAGGCTCTTCCTCAGTTAATTTATCAGCATGAGATGATTTACAAGTAAGGACTGTTTAAGCAGATTCATGATACATTTGTAAACAGCATTCTAATCTAGGACGGTTAGTACTAATTTAGATAATCAGTCATTAGCAATTGTTTTAGTCAAGTACTACCTATTTACCAAAGTAGTCCTGCCAGGATCTTCCTTTAGAAAGAATTGTCCTCTAGTGTAATTTGCAACTTGTTGTCTTGTAAATGTAAATTAACTATTTATCTCCTGTTTCTATTCTTTTTTACTCTGGCTCAGTTAAGCCAAATTAGTGAGGTTTTAAAAGGTAGCACTTTTATGTTATTCAAATCGAATAGTAGATGCCTAGGAGATGATAGTATGTTAGGAGAGGAAAATTATTATAATTATTTTAAAAGTGGCAAGGGAAATGTCAGAGAGGAATGGACATAATTATTCTAAGTATGCAGGCAGAAGCAATGTACGTATATAAAAGAGATGTATCCGTGGAGAAGTAAGAAGACAAATTAGCTGGCATATGGTATAAAAGGTCCATGAGTGAGGGTAGATGTTGAAAAGTTAGGTATTGAGATGGTTTTAGTTGGGGAGTGCTGGAGGGTAAGTACAGGTAAGTGATAGTGAAAAGGAAGCTTTCAAACTGGACTCTGGTGCTGCCTGGAGACAAGGGCTCTAGCCTTTCTGCTTAGACTTCAGTCAAAGCCACTCTGCTTCTAGCTGGTTTATAACCTGGGTTTTAGGTAAATTCATTCTAGGAAAAAATAATTTTAGTGCTTAAACATAAAGAAATGTATTTGGGCTTGGCGTCTGTGGCTCAGTGGGCTAAGGCGCCAGCCACGTACACCTAAGCTGGCGGGTTCGAATCCAGCCTGGGCCCGCCAAACAACAATGATGGCTGCAACCAAAAACAAACAAACAAAATGGCCGGGCATTGTGGCGGGCGCCTGTAGTCCCAGCTACTTGGGAGGCGGAGGCAGGAGACTCGCTTGAGCCCGGGAATTGGAAGTTGCTGTGAGCTGTGATGCCACGACACTCTACCCAGGGCGACAGCTTGAGGCTCTGTCTCAAAAAAAAAAAAAACAAAGAAATGTATTTGGTAAGCTGCTGAGATATGGCATTCCCTGTGGACTCTTGAGCTGTATGATGTAAAGAAGTGGAAGTCAGTGGGGAAAAAAAGTGGAAAGTAAACTCCAGAAGGAAAGGAGGTCTCAGATCTGGGTCTGCCTCTTCTTCCTCTCACAGCTTTATGACTTGGAGTGACACAGTTTACAGGCTTTCATCTCTCCAGGTCATCGTCTCCTTATCTGTAGAAGGAGGACCTTGGAAGGGCCGTGTCAGGCCTTTTCAGGCAGCTCTGACACTCAGAACTGCTTTGGCCACTGCTTTTCCTCGGTGCCCTCCACACCCCTGCCTTTGTTTTTCCAACCCAAGCAGTGAATTTGAATGCAGACTGGGTGCCAGGTGATGAGAATTATCACAGGATTTAGAAAACTCAGTCCCTGTACATGAGAATTTTTTCTTACAGAGCTCAAGTTTGAATGAGCATAGACTTGACATTGTGGAGTTATATGAATGGAGCTGTTATCCTTAGCTGAGGCTCTAACCACCAAGCAGTGTGGTTTCTTAGGGGGAGGGACCTAAGGCACTGGGCTAAAGCAAAGAGGATAGGTACAATATGTACCTTTCAAGTCTTCTAGCTAGACTTGAAAGCAATGTCATTTTCTACTGTAAGTACCCTGAGGGTACTTATACATAATTTGTTCTGAGTTTCCATCTTTCCATAAAAGATTGAGGTATTTGAAGTTGAGGCTCTTAAAAATGCAGCAGCAGCTGCAAACTGAAATTGGTATTCTTAATGAAAGGGTGGCACTGGACTGGCAGAGATTTAACAGACCAGCAAGGCTTGTATGAAAGGTCTTTATTGGTGAGGGATGCTGCAGAGCAGCACCAAGGAGGAGAGAAAAGAAAAAGAGAGAAAGAGAAGGGGGAGAGAGAGAGAGAGAGCCAAAAGAAAAGCACATCCTTATATAGGTTGGGTTAGGGGAAGTCTTAAAATGGTGACGGGATGGTAGAGTAGCCAATAAGAAGTTATTGCTCTGGCGGGAAGAGCCATTAGAGGCAGGCCATAAGTTTGAAATTTTCAGTGGGTAATCAGGATAAGGAGATGAAGTAAGTTTTGAAGTAAGTTTGTTAGGAATTACCTAACATTCCTCCCTTCTTGATATGAAAAAAAAAGAGGGTTGGCCTTGGGATAGGGGACTTCCGAGTTCTCTCTTCTGTAGCTTCTTCCTGGTTAGAGGGGCACGTAGTTTTAATTGGCCAACTAAAGGGCGATTATGATCTTTTTGCTGGGAGGATGTAAGTTTTTGCTTTTAGACTGCCTTTTTAGTGGTGGTTGTTTAGAAGTGGTGTTCAGGAAAGTCTATGGCCTGGAGTAGAGAGTAGCCTATTCACGAAGAACAGTTTCTTCTTGTTGTAGGTTGGGAGCTGTATCTGGGGTGTAGGTTTGGAGCATCAACTGAATAGTGACCTGTTGAGACAACTTTAATAGAAAAATTTAGGCATGGAGCCACAGCCACCAGTCCAAGGATGACAATTATAGGTGTGAGGAAAGGTAAAAGGGTAATCCAGAGTGGGTTTTGAGTGAATCAAGAGGAGAAGCCTGATGACTTTGACTCAGGTTGTTTTTTTCAGAGTTTGTGGTTTTCTTGGGCTGATTGAACTTTGTTAGTGATAATTTTAGACTCATTAACAAAGAAAAGCATCAACTTAAAAGGAGAGAGGTTGGAGGGGGGTGCTTTGGCCAGGAATGTAGGTATAGAAGTGTGAGAGGTTGAAGAGTGATCCAGTTTAAATGAAGTTCAAGTGAAAGTTTGGTTAAGGTAGATTTTAGGGATGTTAGACCTTTTAACTTTCCCTGAAGAAAGGAATATGGAAGTTCCATGGGATATCTAAGGCTTTGTTTAAGGTTTGAGAAATGGTGGAGGTGAATTTAGGTCCATTTTTGGACTATAAAGAGCAGGGGATTTTAAAGTGGGGAATAATTTCTTTGAATATGATAGAGGCAATAGTGGTAGTTCTTTTGTTTGTAGTAGGAAAGGCTTTGATTTAACCTGAGAAGGTATTTACTAATCTTAAGAGGTATTTATAACGTTTGATCTTAGGCATGTGTGTGAAATTAAGTTGCCAGTCTGTTCTGGGAAGAAGTCCCCTAGCCTGGTGAGTTGGAAAATGTGGGAGGTGACACTTTGTTTGTGGGTTGGAGCATTGGTAGACTTTACAGGATGATGTAATTTGATTTAGAAATTCTGAATTTATCTGTGAGAGAGGAAAGCAAACTTTGAGAAATTGTAGTAAAGTTTGAGAGTCGGGGCGAAACAACTTGTGGAGATAGATGAGGAGGTCATAAGTGGGGGATTGATTTGTTTTCTTTACTGTAGTAATAATAGGAGCAGAAATAAGTAGGAGGTGAGAGGAGGTGTCAGGAGATGAGCGTTGGAGAGCAGCTGTATGTGCTGCACGGTCGGGTTGGTGGTTACTCTTTGATATAGGTGAGTGGTTAGATTGATGTGAATGGCAATGAACAATGCCTATAGTTTTATTCAATTTAGAAGCTTTTAGTAGTTTGCTAATAAAATGAGAGTTAAAAATAGGATTACCTTTGGTGTTAAGTAAGTCTCATTCTTTTCATATATCTGCATGGGATAATAATATGTGGAATGCGTATTTAGAGTCAGTATAGATAGTGAGAGACTTATATTGTGCTAGGGTGAAGGCTCTGGTTAGTGCTATTCTGTTTGTTGGTTAGTGGTGGAAGAGGGAAGAGAGTGTGCCTTGATGATTTTATTGGAGGACAAAATTTTATAGCTTGCTTTAAGAGTTCCCTTATATATAAAGGAACTGCCATCTGAAAACCAGAGGAGATTAGTATCAGGAAGAAGTCCTTCTTGTATGTTGGAGAGGCAAGGGAGGAGAGTGTCTAGTGTTTGAAGGCAATTGTGCCTGGGTGACGAGGGATGCAGGATTTAGTGTGGGACATGTGTTAAAAGAAAATGATGGGTCAGATAAGAGAGAGGTTTGAAGGTTAAGAATGCAGCATGGTGGCAGGGTTTGAAGATTTTTGTATGTTAAAAGATCAGATAGAGAATGAGGGGACAGGACAGTAGTAGGGGAACCGAAAGTGAGTTTCTTTAATTCTTGTATTAGAGTAATTGCGGCTGCCAACACCTTGAGACAAGGGGCCCAACCTTAAAAAGTGTGATCTTAATTGTTTTGAAAGATAGGCAATTGGAGCAAATGTGGAGCCTAGCTGATGTTCAAGTACACCAAGAGTAAACCCACGGTTTTCTGTAACATATAGGAGGAAGTGGCAAGAAAGATCAGGAAAGTAGAGGGCTGGACCTTCTATCTCTCTTCTAATCTCTTCTAGCATACTATAGAGATTTAAAGAAAGTGGAAATGGAGGTTAGGAGAGGCTCATGAAGATCACTTCGAGTTTCATTATACAAAGGAGTAGTTAGGAGAGAAAAGTTGGGAATTCATGCTCTGAGGTATCTAGCTAATTCTAAAAAGGAGAGGAGATCTTGTTTTGTGGTGGGTAGAAGAAAGTCACCAAGAAGGCTTTTTTTGTCTATGGTAATAGCTTTGAAGTCTGGGGACAAAAGGACACTAAGGTGACTTTTTGTTGGAAAAATTGAACCTTGGAGGGAGAGACTCAATATTCCCTATCTGCAAGGAAGTTAAGGAGGGAATATGTGTTTTGCTTAGAGTCATGTAAGGTGGGACTACAGAGCAGGAGGTCATCGACATACCGTACTAAGGTTAAAGGAGAGGGATCATAGGACTGGAGGTCTCATGATAATATCTGGCTAAATAAGTAGAGGCTGTCATGAAATCCCTGGGGGGGTTCAGTCCAAGTAAGTTGGGAGAAGTCTGAGAAGTAGGGTCAGTCCATGTGAAGGCAAACAGGTTTTGGCAATCAGGGTGTAGTTTAATAAGAATTGTAGAGTAGGAGGTAATTGAGGGGGTTTTAGTATCCTAAACCTTAGGATTTACTTGCTCTGGTGGAATGGGCCAGGGTGATGAGTCTTGGATGGCTTGGGAAAGGAGGCAGAGTGAGGCGGAAGGAGATGGGTCAGCATCTATTAATTTAAAATTAAAAGTGAGGGTGGCACCTAATTTGGAAAGTATGTCACATTCCAAAAGGGGACCTGGACAGGAAGGCAACACTAAAAAGGAATGTATAAATGAGAAATTGCCAATTATGCAGTGTGAAAAAGGAGTTTGATGTGGATGATGGGGAAAACCCTCTACCCCAACAATAGAGGTAGGCAACAGGGAGGTAGGACCACTGAACTCTTTCAGAGCTGAGCAGCTAGCTCCTGTGTCTAATAGGAAGGCGATCATCCTACCTGCCATGATCAGGGTTACCCTTCGCTCTGCAGAGGTGATCTTTGTGGAGTGAGAGACGCCAGGGTCCCGTTAATCTTTAGAAGAGGCAAGTCCCGACTCGGCGCCTGTGGCTCAACAGGCTAAGGCGCCAGTCACGTACACCTGAGGTGGCGGGTTCAAATCCAGCCCGGGCCCGCCAAACAAAAATGATGGCTGCAACCAAAAAATGGCTGGGCGTTGTAGCAGGCGCCTGTGGTCCCAGCTACTTGGGAGGTGGAGGCAGGAGACTCGCTTGAGCCCAGGAACTGGAGGTTGCTGTGAGCTATGACACCACGGCATCCTATCCACGGTGACAGCTTGAGGCTCTGTCTCAAAAAAAAAAAAAAAAAAAGAAGAGGCAAGTCCCAACAAGTCTGCTGTAGGTGCCTCAGGTTGGCTGGCCCCATGTCCTCTGTGGGCCAAGGGGCAGTCAGCCTTCCAATGGCCCTTTCTTTTGCAGAGAGGGCATGGCCCTGGTGAGGGTCTGGGGTTAGGGCAACGTCATACCCAGTGGTCTTCTTCACCGCATTTGTAGCATGGTCCAGGTGATTGAGTCATGAAGCAGCCTTTGGCCCCGATGACTTAGGCAGGTTAGGAATGATGGCCCCAGTGACACTGTTTGTAATGTTTTGAGCTAGCATTTGATAATCTTGGGTTTGAGATTTTTTATTTTCCCTTCAGAAAACATCATCTCGCCTCGTGTAAAGGCTGTGTCTAAGATCATGACCTGGGGTGTAGGGATTCCGTGCTCCAAGCGCGTTAGCTTAAGTTTGATGTCAGGGGAACTTTGGTTAAAGAAATAAGTTATGAGAACGTTTTTCCCATTTATTGTTTCAGGATCTAAATTAGTAGCCTCTATAAGACGTCGGAGGAAAGCTGAAGGGTTTTTAGACTTACTTTGTATCTTCTGCAATTTATTATAATTGATAGTTTTTTGGTGGAAGCTCTGTCTGCAAAGAATATAGGTATTAAAAATGTTTCTACTTTTTCTTCCAGCATTATCATTATAATTTCAATTTGGCTGGGAGTTAGGGACCACAGTGTCAGTTGTAGGATGCTCATTGTTTAACATATGAAATTGATCTGCTGCCTCTTTCGCCTTGTCCCACACTTGTTTGCGCTCATCAGAGGTTAGGGTATTAGCTAACATAATAAAAATATCATGTTAGAAAAAAATAAAATAAAATAAAAAATATCATGTTAGGTATGTCGATAGGACATAGTAATAAATTGAAACTCTTGAATAAAATAAGAAGGATTAGAAGTAAAGGACTCTAGTTTAACTTTAAGGTATATGAGTCTAGTTATGGGGAAAGGAATAAAACAGAAATTAAAGAGGTCCACAAGTGTTTCTTGGAGCAGCGGGGGGTGGACTGGTAGACAACAAGGAAGAGTTCTGAAGGCTAGTTGGAGGGGAGGAGTTAGGAGATGAGCTCAGATTGGTTGAGGGGGAAGTAGGAGGGACAGAGAGTGGAGACAACCATGTGGTTGAGGGAGGAGCCCTATACTGCCTGGCTGGAACTGGAATTAGTCCTGTTTCAAAACCAGTGGCTGCTTGTCTGTGCAGCGGAGGTTTATCTGCCAGGTTGAATAGGTTTGGTTTAGGGAGATAGAGAGTAGAAGAGTCCTTTGTTATAAGAATTTTGGAATCATCTGAACATAGGGGACTTTGCTCCATTTGCCAAGGCACTTACAATAGTTACATAAGTTTTCAATTAAAAATCAAATGAATCATAGCTTGGTTAGATACTCTGGTTGTCTAGCTTGTAAAGTGGCCAAACCTGGGTAGAGAGTTTAATTTTTTTGGCTGTAAGCCTAATTCTACCAGGTGGTGTAATAAGCACCCCAAGGGGGAGTTAGGTGGGATAGAATAGCCTGCACCCATGGCAGTTCGTCACAGAAATAAAGCATGAGCAGAATCAGGAGGACCAGGACAAAGGGCAGATGTCTCTGCTACTTTGTTGCTGGCTGTGAAAATGAGAACACAGTCCAGGACAGTCATCACTGTACCTGGATCAGTGCCAGACCCTTGGGGTCTGGGAGAGCTTGAGAGTTGGTGCCAGAACTTTTCATGCAAGGTGTGGAAGCCCTGAGCTAGGCCACTCAAGGTCAATGGGAATAGGGAACTCAAACCTCAAGAACTGGGTGAATCACCAGGAATGTAAGCAAACCAGCCCACAATTTGGGAAAACTCATTCCCATAGGGCTACTCACCAAGTTTGGATGAGGTCCGTATTGAGTGCTGCTTAGGGCGCCTTGGCTGATGGACACAATCTGATGCAGTGGTGAGTGCAGGAGTGTGAGAAGAGGATAGGGAGCTTTCAGGAGCTAAAAACCCGTGGAAGGAGTGGAAGGTATCCTTAGGAGCATTCCTAATTATATCCCACTTCTGACACCAGATGAAAGGGCTGCACTCAACCGATAGGGATTTGACAGACCACCAAGGCTTGTACAAAAGGTCTTTATTGGCGAGGGATGCTGCAGAGCAGCACCAAGGAGGAAAGAAGAGAGAGAGAGACAAAAGAAAAGCACACCCTCATATAGGTTCAGTTAGGGGAAGTCTTAAAATGTTGATGGGATGATAGAATAGCCAATAAGGAGTTACTGCTCTGGTGGGAAGAGCCATTAGGGGCAGGCCATAAGTTTGAAATTTTCAGTGGGTCCTTGGGGTAGGGAGATGAAGTAAGTTTTGCGATTACCTAACACTTAAAACATTGGGTAGTTTCTCCTTATTTGGCAAAATTAAAATTATAGAAATTACTTAATCATGAAATATTTAAAGTTATTTTTTTCATTTCTAACCTTTTATCTTAGACAACTTTGTAATACTAATATATTTTTGTTAACAAATGCATTATTTTAAAGCATTTAACTTTTTATTTTCTTTAGTCTCAAACTTATTAAGCTGAGGATTTACTAAATTCTTGAACTGAAGTCTTAATTCTTAGACTTTAGGTTTATCTGTTTCAAAAACCGAACATGTAATTGAACTCAACAAATTGAAGAGAAACTGTTCTGGAGTTTGATTCTGTTTCAGCTGTATGTAAAACTTTGTGATTGGTATTTCTTTATTTTAAATAACCTCTTCATTTTTAAAAATGGAAAAGCTTGAAACAAAATATTTTTAAAGCAAATATACATTTTTATGCACATTTCTGACGTTAACATGATTATTAGATATCTCTATTAATTTCTTTAAGGCTCAGAATTACTTTAAAATGCTATTAGCTAGTTACCTTTTCTTAAAAATATGAATTTAGAATTACATTAAAATGGAATTTTTCAGCCAGGCCAAGTAAGTAGCATGTGCCATGCTCCTAGTCCCAACTACTCCAGAGGTGAGAAGACCACTGGAGCCCAGGTGGTCTAGTCTAGCCCGGGCAACGTAGCATAATATCCTCTCAAAAAACAAAAAAAGTAAAGGAATTTTCAGTGAGATGTTATAATTACAGTGTATTTATTCATTAATACCTGACTGTTTCAAATCAAAGAATACTTTTTTTTTTTAATTGAAGTTACTGTTCCTTACAAGTTTATACAGGGCATATCAGTTCACTGCAAACAAAGTGACATCATACAACACATTTAACAATCAGTGTCTGGGGCCTATAAATAAGTGCCAGCTTGTCCCCACCTTGTCAGTGTATTCAGCTCTGTGCTTTTTGCTCTTAACCTTAGTTCAAGTTTTGTTCAGGCTTACAGTGTGTGAACATGTCATATAAAATATCTTGAGTTAATTGAAGATATTTCCCACCAATCTTTAATATGTAGGCTATTATGAAAATATGAAAGATGATAATTAGAAGAGTCTTTATTTTACTTTACATTAAAAAAGAAACTACTATATAGTAGTAGGCTGAGACCAATATTTTTATCTAATAAAACATTCCTTAAATTGTGGTTGTTAAACCAGATGAACTTCAGAGACATTGGTGATCCTCAAACTGTTACCCACTGAAAATGAAAGACAATAAATGGGCTCTTACATACATGCTTAGATAATGGAAGGTAATTAATGCTATCTGAGCCACAGGCACCGCCCAATTTTTTTCTTTTTTTTTAAGACAAAGTCTCGCTTTGTCACCCCCAGTAGAGTGCTGTGGCATCACACTCACAGCAACCTCAAGCTCTTGCTTGGGCTTTAGGCAATTTCTCTTGCCTCAGCCTCCTGAGTAGCTGGGACCACAGGCGCCCGCCCTGACGCCTGGTTATTTTTTTGTTGCAGTTTGGCGGGGGCAGGGCTAGAACCCACCACCTTCAGTATATGGGGTTGGCGCCCTACTCACTGAGCCACAGGCACCTCCCAATTAATGTTTTCTTTTTGTTTCCTGTGTGCATTGCTTTAATTGTACTTGAAATATTTTCTACTTATATTTCCATTTTCTTTAATCATTGAGGGTATTAGAATAGCTTTGGCCATTTTGAGCCTTTTAAACATTTCACAAAGATATTGTCTGTGTGAGGAGAGGGGAGAGCGGCTGCTACTGCTGCCGCTACCACCACAGAAAACCCTACTTACACAAAGGTAGAATGTTGGAAATGAACACAGGCTTTTCAAAACTCCAACTTCCAAGAATGTTGGAACTGAACACAGGCTTTTCAAAACTTCTGTGGCAATCTCAGGATATTCTACTTTGGCTTTATTTCAGAAGTTTGAAGAAAACAAGTCTGAAACAAGGTCTTACCCCCAGCTGCCTCTGAACACGGTCACTTGCCAGATCTCTAAACATCAAGTCCAGCTTTGTTCTCCAACCTGTCTGACGTGTCGGGACCCGTGCCAAGCAGGGCCAGAGTTTACACAGATGTTAACACGCACAGACCCCGAGAATACTGGGATTATGAGTCACATGTGGTGGAATGGGGAAATCAAGATGACTACCAGCTAGTTCGAAAATTAGGCCAGGGTAAATACAGTGAAGTATTTGAAGCCATCAACATCACAAATAATGAAAAAGTTGTT
>CAUYON010132100.1:0-32435 GCA_963573935.1 Arctocebus calabarensis
AAATTGAAAGGAAATGAACGAATTATGAATATTATGTAGATAGGTTAACTTGTGATTTGGTGAAAAATAATAGCATTTGAATTGCTTGCACCTTAGTTTGGCAAGAATAAACTGGCCTATATTTAGCCATTAAAAAAAAAATGAAGACTTTACAGCCTTTGTATTGACCTGGATGGAAGTGGAACACATTATTCTTAGTAAAGCATCACAAGAATGGAGAAGCATGAATCCCATGTACTCAATTTTGATATGAGGACAATTAATGACACAGTAGGGGTGAGGGAAGGGGAGAGCAAAGAGAGAAAGAATGAGAGAGGGGTGGGGAAAGGAAGAGCAGAGGGAAGGAGTGAGGGGGGTGGGGAATTGGTGCGTGCCACAGCTTTTGGGTAAGAGGGACTTTACCTAACAAATGCAATCAGTGTAACCTGGTTTCTTGTACCCTTAATGAATAAAAAAAAAAAATGAAGTAGAGCACTAATCATTCATATCTTCACAAGCACTTTGTTTCTCTTCATTGTCACAATTCCTCCAGAATATAAGCAGACTTTATTTTTATAGTTCTACTTATTGTAAATTAATAGAAGACATGATAATGACCTTCGTGGGCTTAGAGCATAGTGAATCCTGGAGGGTCTCCCAGCCAACTGAAGATAGAGCTTGGGGAATATACAGACTTTACCAGAGGATTATTTATTAACATTACTTGGGAGCTCATACATTTTATTGTTGGTCTCAGAGCCTGTTAGCATGTTCCCAGAGATATCTGAGACCCATTCTGAAACTATGTTCAGGAAAGGCCCAGCATGTGCTATCTTGGAGAGGATGAGAGTGATAAATGGAGACTGGTTTGTGCTAACCCATGGCACTGCATGCAGGAACATTGAAAAACACCAAGATAAATGGAATGCACTTGGTTTAGATGAAGCCTACATGCAGGTTGCTAGAGCCTCAAAAATGTAAAATTGGGTTTAACTGGGTCAATGGTGTTTCCCAAGGTCTGATGTAACCCTTAATTAGATGGTCTAGTCCGTAACTATGTACACCTGGTGAAGACTGGGATGCTAACGTTTAAATCTTTTTAAATCTTCACTGTTTGCTCTGATCTGACTTCCTTCGGATAACTATAAGTTATTCAATTTAAAAGTAGGGTCCTTATCTGCTCTCTCTCTCCGACAGTGCTTTCCAATGGCAATGCAGTGGTGCTGCAGTAAGTCATACTTCATGTCTTAGTTTGTTTCACGCTGCTCTAACACAACACCTGAGACTAGGTATTTATAAAATATACAAATTTATTACTCACAGGTCTGGAACATGGAACGTCCAAGACGGAGGCACTAGCAGGTTTGTTGTTTAATGAACACACTTCTCTGATTTCAGGGTGGTGCCTTGATGCCACATCTTCCTGAGGAGAGGAACACTACTAGGTCCTCACATGGCAGAAGGCTTAGAAGGGCAGAAAGGGGGGATCTCTTACTGTCAAGCCCCTTCATTAGGGAACTAATCCCATTCAGGAAGGTGGAACCCTTGTAACTCACTTCCCAGAGGCTATATATTCCAATACTCTTACATTGGGGATTAAATTTCAAACTAAATTATTTTACAGTAGCCTTTTATTTTTTACACCACTTATGCCACAAATTCATAGGGAATGGGTTCCATCAGGCTCCTTTTCATTCTTTCTTACTAAGTGACCTTCTCTGAATGGAGCAGGCTGGCACAGCAGTTGAACCCAGGTAACTTTCTCTCTGTCCTCTTTCTTCTGTTGCTCATTTTCCTTCATGGGTTTTAGGAAGATACCTTGGCTATTAGAGTGCTTAATATGCTCAATATGAACAATAATCTCCTTGTCAAGAATCTTGCCCTTAACGCGTTTGTTCCAACAATGCTAACAGCGTGCTGGGTAACACTGCAGATTCTTCCAGTTTTGCCATGGTAACTAACATCTATTTGGCATGCCTTTGAACAGTACCCATTCCCTTGATATCTATAATATCACCTTTCTTGTAGACTTGTAGGTATGTGACCAAATGAACAGCTACATGTTTTCTAAAAAGGCCCAGAGAACAGGTATCGGGTGCCTCCCCTCTTTCCCTTTGTGCTTGTCATTTTGTTGAATTACTGGAGGATGGTGTCTCTGGCCAAAAAGCTCAAAATGAATTTTTAGAGGGGATGAAAACATTCAAATCTTAACATTCCACGTTACTGAGAGAACAGTTAATATTCTTTTATACTTATTTTAAGTTACTTGACAATGGATCCAACTCTGCTTGGTGCTGGGTCACAATGAGATTGAGACCAAGCGACTGACAACCTTTTTCAGCTAGCAGTTAGCAGTATGACACTCAAAAGGCTAGAAAAGCAAAATGAGATGAGACTTTAATTAAAAGATGATTAAAATTATTATATACTCCTGAGATAATTATTACAAAGCAGAGTTCTTATTCTAATATATTTAAATGAAGAAGATTGTTCAAATATATGGCATGAAAATATACCCAAATATTTTTAGTTTTAAAATAAAATACGATTTTATTTTAACTTAGTAATTTAGTTTACTCAGTTATTTAAGAAAGTACTTAAGACAATGTAAATTTTACAAGCTAACTACCTAAGTCTCAAAGCAATTGGAGGAAATAACTTAGGTAGTTTAAAGTGTAATTTTTGCTAATTTTCATTGTCAAAACTACATAAAAACAAATACTTAAAGACCTAAAAAGATGTATGATGTACAGTCATGCATTGCACAAAGACATTTCCATCAATGATAGACTACATGTAGTCTAATACAAGGGCAGGGGGAAGGGGGGAGGATGATTGGCAGAAGGGGGGAGGGCATGTGGGGGGATCTCACCTAATGTGCAAATTGCAAGGGTGTATAACATGCCCCCTGGGTAAGGAGCTCTTTTACAGCTAGAACTTTACCCTCGAAGTGAGAACAACGTAATATAAAAATTTGTATCCTCATATTAATTTGAAATTAAAAAAAATCAACTATGATCTCAAAAGATTACATACTATAGTTTTACTATTCCTTTTATACATTTAGATACACAAATACTTACCCTGTATTTCAATTTCCTGTAGTATTCAGTAACATGCTGTATGAGGTTTGTAGCCTAAGAGCAATAGGTTATGCCATGTGGCCTAAGTGTTAGTAGGCTGTGCTTTTCAGATTTGTATATGGAGACTCTATGATGTTTGCCTAATGACCAAGTCACCCAACAATGCGTTTCTAAGAACATATTAATATCTCTGTTGTGAAGCAGCACATGACCATATTTACTTAATCATCTTTTGAACACTTTAAATGAATTACAACTTTTTCTCTCATATTTTGACTTCCACATTGGTCAGATTAGCTAAGACCCATACTAATTTCATTTGACTAAAGTTCTGCTACACATTTACACAAAATATCTAATTAGGTTCAGGAGAAAAACAAGATAATGTTCCCTGAAAATGCCACAAGTCTTATCAGGGAGTAATACTTTAAGACAGTGACTTTAAGTGCTCGGATTAAATTTATACTTAATTTAATAACTTTAATATGTCGTGCAGTGATCTATATCGTGTGGTGACAGCATTTATTCTTCATAATCTCAGGCAGAAATAGCAGATCTAATAGACTGAGAGTTATGACATATATGTCAGAATATATTTCACATCTTTTAAGTCCTTACTTATTTCATTATTCATTAATTACATTTTAGGGTATCTTTTTTGCCAAATACTTTCTGAGTCAATCAGAAGAATTTGGAGGAATCCCAAGAGTAAAATAACAACAGTGAATACTTACTGACCACTCTGTGCCCAGACCAGTTCCAGCGCTTTCTGTGCATGGCCTCTTGGTTGCTGTTCTTACACTGTATACGCTGGGTGGCTGTCAGCATGCCCGGGTCCCTGAGAACAGGCGCTTCAATGTAGACTCTCCCGTGGAGCACATGAGGGGGGTCTTTAGAGGGCATTGAGCAGGATGGAGTGGCAATGGAGAGGGGATGTTCCAAATGCTTTTGTCTCAGCAGCCATCCCACCTTCCTGCCCAGTCTCTTGCTGCTGGAGTTCCCTGCCCATTGGCTCCTAGAAGAGGTACCAACAGGTTGGGTCACATCCAGATACTGCTGTTGAGTTGCTAATAAAGCTGTGAATTTCTTCCTCTGGAAAATTCACTGCTTTCGTAGAAATTTCACATAGGAATGAGGCACCAGTGCCACCCTTCTTGGTGGGGGGCCTCTCAGTCTATGTAACCGATTCTCCTGGATTCACCCTTAGCTTGGAAGTGGGAAGACCCACTAACATTTCTTGATATATTGTGGAGTCATTGCTCTGACAATTGTCTTCTACTCTCCCAATCTCTGGCTTATGTGGATATAGATTGTGTGTGTGTAGGTATGCGTATGTGTGTATATGTGTACATTTGTGTGTATAGTAGGCTTAGGGTACACATATTGTGAAAGGATAGTTCATGTCTGAGCATCTCTTTGAAAGGGGAAGTGCTCGTGACACTTTGTCCCAGCTGTGAGCCCTAGTCATCAATTCCACAGTTCCATGGCAACAGGAAAAGTCCTGCTCAATGTGTGCTAGTATATGAATGAACTAGCAAACTCAAGAAAAGGAACAGATGAGAGAGATGACAAGTTAGGTGGGATTAGATCGCAATCAGGTCTTGAAAATAACCCAAGAGACTTATTTATCATAGATGAGTGGAAGAATAATATAATCCTTTAAAATGAATTGTCAGCTTGGTGCCTGTGGCTCAAGTGGCTAAGGTGCCAGCCACATACACCAGAGCTGGTGGGTTTCGAATCCAGCCAGGGCCCACCAAACAACCATGATGGCTGCAACCAAAAAATAGCCAGGCATTGTGGTAGGCACCTGTAGTCCCAGCTACTTGGGAGGCGGAGGCAGGATAATCGCTTGAGCCCAGGAGTTGGAGGTTGCTGTGAGCTGTGATGCCACAGCACTCTACCCAGGGTAACAGCTTGAGGCTCTGTCTGAAAAACAAAATAAATAAATAAATAAAAAGAATTGCCATGACTTCAATGTTTAACTCTAAAATATGGATATTTGGCTATTTTATGTGATTGTGATATCCAAAGGGAATTATTTCCATCTTCTTGTGGACCTGGCTTTCCAATACCATGCTAGATCTGAAGATGTGTGTCCTATACAGGAATGGTGTCTTTAAATGCTATTGGTGTAGGAGTTCAGACACATAAAGTTTATTGAAGAACTGTCACTGACCTTAGAATTTGTTTCTCCCAAAGTCATTTAGTACAAGTAAGTTAGAAAATGTTGTATTTAGGAGAATATCAAATTGGTGCTGGACATGATGAATCACTATTCATTCTTAGGGGTACAATACACACTGAGATATATACAAACCAGTTTGATCTTACCAGAAAGCAGAATCAAATTAGAGGACCTCACATGTGTGTTTTTTTTAATCACATAGTCCACACAATTAAAAAAGGTGACTTTCTAATGTTAACTAAAATTAGAATGGTTGCTGTGAACTTGCTCATTTCCAAATCATATTTTCCAGGTAGCTGGAAGGAAAGGATCAGAGGCTTTACGCATGAGGGAATTTAGATTTCAAATATAAAGAGTCTGCTCCTTTATAGCAGATAATGTCTTTAAGGGTGGTTACACAAGCAGATAATGTCTTTAAGGATGGTTACACAATCAGGCTCTGCATTTGCAGCCCAGCCTGCAGTGCTGGGACATGAAGCCATGGCAGAATCTCATTTATAGTCTGAGAAAACCTTGCTTTGCCTATTGGACTCATGTCTTTATGAAATTATGTCTCAATAACGCTGCCAGATTTTTTTTGCTCTGGTTTGTCTGTAATTCTTGTGAGTGGGAAACTATGAAATTCCTGGTTTAGTTCTTGTTAAGTGTCTAATCTCATCAATTAAACAAATCAGAGGTAAAAGAACATGGAATATTATTAAAGGATGATGAAAATGACAATCTAATCACAGTTTAATGTGTTCCTTGGAGCCAAGAGGGAATTAAAGTATACTTTTGCTTAAGAAAATAGCATGTCAAGCATATAGATCATTAGTAGTCAACTTTAAATCTCATCAAGTTATTATGAAAATACAAACATTAAAATTGACACCTCGGTGGATGCTTTCTGGTCTTCTCACATCTTCCTCAGTCTTCTCCAAAATGAGGGGAGCGTCTGATGGGCATGTGGCAACTTGTTGTGGGACAGCTTGAGCCTTTCTACTGAAATAGAGTAGGCCTTTCTAGCTCATGCTGCAGCTCGGGCTCTCTTCGCTGCCCTCTTACATGTGGAAGAAATGTCATATTTGGGTGGTACCTGTGGCTCAATGGAGTAGGGTGCTGGCCCCATATTCCAGAGGTGGTGGGTTCACACCCAGCCCTGGCCAACAACTGTAAAAAAAAAAAAAGAAAGAAAGAAAAAGAAATGGCATGTTCTACGTGTGAAGTTTCCTAGATTTGAATAGGCCAGTTTCTTTAACCTTTTTTATCTCATCATACACTTGAAGTTATAGTCAAACTTCCATGGCATACTTAAATTATGTTGGTAGAAAAAGAGTTAAAAAAAAAAAAAAGAATATACTTACTGTGCTTTGAACATTTTTTGAAAATAATTTAATTAATGATCTTTAAAAATTTTCATGGCAAAGCTAGGGTTCTTTCATGGTGCATAGTTGAAAATCACTGGAATAGTTGAATAGAGCTATTCTATTTCTCCTTTGTCTGGTTTAAGATGATTTCTTTCCATTGCTTTTGATATTGGTTTTCAATCTTGTATAAACTTGATTGCCTTAACTATAAATGTTCATATTTGTAAATGTTCATATTTACAAATGTTTCTTTGAAATACTTGATGAAAATCTAACCCTATACTTTATATTTGGTCTTAGCCATCAAAGACAACCAAGAAACTGTCAGTTTTTAATATGGAGTTAAGAAAATTTCTAATTAATACAGCCTAAGATTACATAAATTTTGTACCTGCTAGATAACATTGTCAATTAACATTAAATGTGTCAACTGAAAGCCACATGTCTGATGCCTTAGTTCATTCACTAACAAAATATCTTAGACTGCATTTATAAATAAATAATAGAAATTTATTGCTCATAGTTTTGCAGGCTGGGAAGGTCTAGATCAAGGCACCAGAAAATTCAGTGTCTGTGAACTTTATCCTCATATGATGGAAGACACCAAGAAGCAACCATCACCCCCTTTAACAAGGGCATTAATCTCATCCATGATCGTAGAACCCACAGTCACCTTTCAAAAGGCCCCACCTCTTAGCACTAACACCTTGGGTATTAGGTTCCAACATATGAATTTTGGGAGGACATCAACATTCAGACCATACCATCTTATTAATCAATTTTCCTTCATTCTTTTTGTTCATCATACTTGGGCATTACAAGTTATTTCTGTGGTTCTTTTGCTTTTCCATAATTGACATGTGTGCTTTTTTGGAAACTTTATTCCACTTTATGATTTCTTAATATTACTGACAATTCCTTTGAGATAAAACCTGTAAATTGCCACTGTAATCTGAGATAAAGTCTTCTTAGAGATAGAAATTTGAACTCATTTAATATAATCATGTATTCTCTGACATTTTTCTTACTTGCTTGGATTTCAACTATTCTTTTACACTTTTTTGTCCTATCCTTCAATTTCAGAATAATTCTTTCTAGAGAAGACATATATTAGCTACTTTAGTGGTTCTGTGTTTTTCCAAATTCCTTTTGGAAATTATTTGTTGGTTTGTTTGTTCAATTATTGCAAGTGTAGCTAAAATGCCTTGCTGTGGCCTTTACAATTTCTGGAAATTTTTGATTTATGACCCTCTCTTCATGCATTATGATATTGTGTTTTTCTTTGAACCTCCAAAAGTCTTTCTTTTTTAAATACACAAGGAATTCAGGTTTACCCTGAGAAGGAAGTAGGCACCATTGAATTTTTTTTAGGATGGGATGGGTGATCAAGGTGGTGCTCTGGAACGATAAGTCTCACATGAGGCTTACAAGTAGGAGGCATTGATATATCATGCTTGGTGATTAACTTACTGATGGGGAAAGCTCTGGTCTTTGTCTATGTGCATTTTTACCACTCCTTCAGAATATTTAAAGAAGGTTTACAGGGATATACAGGATTTTGTAATGCGGCTTTTCATTAGACACATGGCCAGTAAAGAATAGATTTGATTTTAATGAGCACTTGACAAAATTATACTGAAAATGGTATGTGAAGGAATCTAATCAATCTAATGATCATGGAAATGGAGCCAGGTGTCTGTAAAAGAACAGATTGCTGCAGCCTTCTTATCATTTTTCTATCCCCAAATAGACTAGGCTCTAAAGCTACCCTTTGTTTATTGTTATGTTATCATTAAACAAACAAAGTTTAGACCAAGCTTCCTCAGAGACACTTTTAACTGTGAAATATTTTCTAAGACAGCATAACATTTTCTTCTTAAGAGCTGACAGCTGTCTATACATGTATATTTGTCACCAATATCTATATTTCTAGATTTGGATATGAAAATAAATTTGCCAAATCCTGTTCTAGAATGTATATTTCATTTTTTTTCCTCCAAAGGTATTTTTCTTCATCTCTAGTTGATTATTAATTAGAGATGATTAATATCAAACACTGACTATTCAAGTGAGTCAATGATCTTATTGAGTGATACATAAATGATGTATAACTTTTTAGTTTAATGTGTAGGAATATTCTACTACTATGGATGCCCAAAGCAAATAAATAAAATATTTTGCTTCAGCATAATGTCAGTTTTTCTTGGATGGATGTCATCCATTTTCAATATGTATTAAATGAAAAAAAGAATACTAAAAATTCATTTACTTATTCCTAATTTTTTGCAGTTTATAGTATAATTGGGAACAAATCGATGGTTGTAATAAAGTGTGATAAGTTATCTAATAGCTTGGCAAAACAGAAAAGTACCTAATCATGCTTGGGCTGTTAGGAAAAGATTTCCTAAGTAAGCGATACCATCGAGGTATAGATTTGATGGCTTTCATTAGGCATGCATCACTGCAGGGTTTACAATAGACATTGTAAGATTTGCATTTTACAGTTCTCACCTTGGTGGAAGGATAGAAAATAGATTGGGTGATGCTAGTGGAAATAAAAAGAGACAGTAGGATGGGTTATTAGGTTCTAAAGTAACCCATGGTGGATGATGGTGACCCTAATTAGGGAAATGCCAACAAAAGAGGTGAGTGAAAGGATGAGAGAGACATTTTCAAGTTAGAGCTATAGGACTTGACTTTTGGTTAAGCGAGGGAACCAAAGAGGATAAGAAGAATTCCAAAATGGTGCTCTGGTTTCTAAGAAAATGGGTTAGAATCATAACCTTTATTAAGATGGGGAATACCAATGGAAGAACTGAATAAAATAATTATCTAAGATTTATTTTTCTCCTCCTCTTCCTCTCCCTCCCCACTTCTTTTCTCCTTTCTCCTCCCCATCTTCTTCCTCCCCTTTATTCTTCCCTTTCTCTGTATTTGAAAAGCCTGAATCTTTAGTCAAAATTTTCAATCCCTTGAAGTCACTGTCTTCTATGAAGCCCCAAATTATTTTGACAAGAAAATGTCACTTTAACTTCTGGACTTAGGGCAAATCCATGGGTAAAAATAACAACAGCCTATCACCTTGCCAAGTTACTTCAAGTATTTCTAAGTGCTTAATCAAAGGAGACAGAATATTGATGTATTTAAGGACATTTGCTGAGAGTATTTCTTGACCTTATTTAAAGATTGAAGATGGAGCGAGGCAAATTATCCTATGCAAAATAAAAGTAACCACAGAAAATACATCCACAGAAAATTACATACAGCAATGAAAATACAAGTATAATTTTTATAGAGTTTTATTTTGAGAATTCACAATTCAGTAAAGAGATTTTTATTTTATTTTATTTTTGGTAATAGGGCTATTCAATTGGAAGAAATCAAACCTAAAATAGTGTTAACAAAGAAAATAATAGAATACATTTTCTTTTTTACCCAAGAAGTGTTGGCAAGGATATGGAAAAATGGGACCCTTTGTATATTGTTGGTGGGAATGTAAAATGCTGCTGCTGCTACGGAAAACTGTATAGGGCTTCTTCAGAAAATGAAAACTAGCAATACCATATGACTCAGCTTTTCTGTATAGTTATCCAAAATAATTGAAATCAGAATCATGAAAAGAGATTTGCATTTCCATGTTCATTGGAGCGTTATTCACGATAGCCAAGTTGTGAAAACAACCGCAAAGTGTTTATCAGTGGAGAAATGGGTAAAGGAAGTGTATAAATACAATGGAAGATTATTTAGCCTTTAAAAAGAAGACATTCCTGACATTTAGACAACATGTATGAATCTTAAGGACAGTATGCTAAGAGAAGTTAGCAGGATTCTACTTTTGTGTGGTATCTAAATGTTCAAATAGGTAGAGGGAGAAAGTAGAATACTGGCTGTCCAGGGCTTGGGGGTAAAGTGAGATGTGGAGTTGTTGTTCAATGATACCAAGTTTCAGTTTTGCAAAATGAACAAGTTTCTGAGAGCTGTTATTCAAAATTATGCCTATAGTTAACAATATCCTATTATTGCATACTTCAAAATTTGGTAAGAGTAGATTTCATGTTAATTGTTTTAACCACTATAATTATATAAAAAAGACACAGTTAAGTCTAGTCTGAAGTGAGACTCCCTGCAGGGACTTAGACATAGTGGGTCTCTCTGTATCTCTGTTCTTACATGGCTGTGTTTCTTACTAATCATTGGCTCATTCTTTCCCACTGCAGATGGGTTCCCTCCAGGAGAGCAGAGGAAGGTGTTGGTATGGCCCAGCTAGAGCCCACAGAGGCATGATAAAGCTCTTTGCCCCCCGCAACCATACGTAAAACTCCAAAAGGTTCTAATTGGTCTAGCGTGGGTGATGGGTAAGACTTTTTTTGGCAATTGTGACCAGGAATTAAGAGGGAACTGGGACAGCCTGCCTAGATTAGATAGTATGAAGCACTTTTCCCAAAGAAATAAAAACAGGGTACTTGCTCTTGTCCCCATGAAGGAGATACAAAATATTAGGCAGACTAAACATATATCCATTATATTTCTACTGAATGCATTGGAAAATTTACTTGAATTTGAACTACAAATTACCTGCCTGTTCAGAAGTGTCCATGCTAACCCACTAGCATAAATAGACAAGTAAAGGAAACTGCCTAGTAAAAACATTCTTTAAATTATTACATATTATTAAAGAAAGTGTTTCAGGAAAGGTTTCATGACATAAGGCTTTGTTCCTATTCTAAGCTGAAGAAGAGTTCTGGGTCTGTTAAGGGATTGTTTCTGACTTAAAAAAAATTGTTAGGAAGTGAGTTGATGTGTTGGCTTTAGGGGGACAGTCCTCTAGCTGTGTAATCTCCTTCCTCTGCTGTTTCTCTGGTCACTGAACTGAAGACATATTCCTATAGCATTTGCTTAAGGATGTGACTGTCACGCATTCTTCTCTCCTATTTGCCAGGACTAAGTTACTGTAACAATTGTTTCTGGGGGAAAAATAGTGTTCTTTCTTTTTCTGACCTGATGGGTTTAATCTGTCTATTAATGTCAAAACCAAGGTGGTAGATGAAATCAAAGGAGATTTTTGTGTGTTTGTGTATGTATGTATGTGTGTTTTGTTTTGTGGCAGATTCCAACTACTGTGGCATTTATAACAGGCATCTATGTGTCAAGAAATATAAAAATAAATTGTGCACTCTATCTATGTGTCGAGAAATATAAAAATAAATTGTGCATTATATGCTTTTTACTTCCATCTAGGAAGAGAACAATTTTTGTTATTTTAGCATTTTTCTTGCTCTTTCCCTCTCCCTAAATAATTTTCCTTAACTTATTATCATAATTGAGGATTCTGTTGATTTCAAAGTAAATTGTTTTAAGCAGATACAAATTTGTTGATGAACCTTCTATCCGGAACCTTATTCCGACTAAGTCTCAGAACTGGGAAAAGTCTGACTTTTCTTCTATAATTAAAGCTTGGCTACTTTGGATAAAAATCCAAGAGTGTCAATCCTCCTTGATATAAACAAGCTTTGGCTAACTGAATGTGCATGTTGTCTTATGGTTTCTTATTATAGTTTCACAAAGAAAAAAAATGTTAGCAGGTCATTATAACCAAATGTTCACATTCTGAGATTCTTGGTTTTATTTTTGGCTAGATCATTTATTATTGGATTATCCTGGATTTACTTTAACCTATTACTTGACAAATAGCTCCCGTGCTTGTCCAATTTGCTAGGCTACTGCACATCGCCTTGACAACTCAAGGGAAGACTGTTTTATCACCATGGAAACAAGTCAATATAAGCATCTTCACATTTTATTTATAGGTAATATAAGGGGTATTATGAGCATTAGATATGAAATATGGTAGGTGATTCTTGTTTTTAATTAATAGGATTAATGATTGGCACTGACATATAGCATCTTTTGGCAGCCAGGCAGAGTAAAACTGCAATTGTTTCCTTACTTTATTTGTTGTTTTAATTTACAGGGTTTTTTTGTTTGTTTGTTTTTTGTGCAAGGTTAATATCTAGACCTATAACAGAAAAAATATAACAGTTGACACTTATATGAAAAGACAGGTTATGGATACTTCAGACAGAGAGGTATCAAATCTCAAAAATACTTGTAAACTGCCACAATAATCTTCCTCTTAACATTTTCTAATAGAAATGGGTAATAAGTCACCTCTTTCTAAATTTCATTGTATCATTGAAAAAACAAAGAATTTGAATCAAAAACTAACCAGCTAAAAGATTTGGGGAAGTCACTTTATTTTATTTTAGCTTTTCTTTCTATAAAATGGATACAATGGATGTACCTGATCACAAGTGATCAGAAAAAATGTCTAGTCCAGCACCTCCTACATAATAGGGGATGAAAAATGGGAGTTATTACCAACCAGTATGAAATATCTGACTTTAAATCAAGAGTTTACCTTATTATATCTCAAACAAGAAACAAATTAATCAAAGCTTGTGCCTTAACTCTTAAAACAGTGTTGCCATCTTGGTGATAGCTTACTTATGGCTTTGGAGAGCAAATGGTGATGAAATCACAAAAGGCACTTTCCATAGCGTATTAAGAATTCAATATTTTTCCTTACGAGTAGTCAAAGCCTGGGAGAAGTGGTAGCCAGTTGGTACAAGGTCTGGTGAATACAGTGGGTGACACAGAGTTTCCAAAGTCAGCTTCTGTAGTGTGAGCAGCATTGCTTGTGCAACATGTGGTCCAGGGTTGTCTTGCAGGAGAATCGGCCTGTCCCTGTTGACCAATCTTAGTGGTTTAATGGCAAGCGTCCTCATCATATCATACTCTTGGTAGCAGTAGACATTTGTGACCAGGCTTCATAAAGCTATTGTGAAAAATGCTAGTGTGGACTATCAGACAGACACCATTAGCTTTTTTTTTGATAAATATTTGGCTTTGGACTGTGTTTGGGCATATCATCTTTATCCAACCACTGTGCCGAGTGTTTGTGATTCTCAAAAGGAATCCATTCTTTATCACACAATATAACATGGTGTAGAAATGATTTACCCTTATGTCATGAGAGAAAAGAAAGACAAGCATTGAGACACTTTGTAGTCTGATGCTTATTACTTCATGCAGAACCCATCCATCCAGCTACTTTACCATATCAATTGCTTCAAATGGTCCAATATTGTTGGAATAGTAATGTCAAACCTAGCTGCTAATTCACACATATGTTGAGATGAATTTGTTTCCAGTATAGCTTTTAACTCATCACCCTGGTCTCAGGTTGCCCACATGGCTCATTTTCAAGATTAAATGGAACAACCCAATTCATTGACATATGATATGTTCATTAGTCACATCCTTCTCAAACACTTCATTGATATTTTGAGCTGTCTGTACTGCATTCGTTCCATGAAGGAATTCATGCTTGAAAGTAATGCAGATAGATTTTTTAACTTATTCAGGGGTACACAAAAATTGTTCTAATAAACAAATCGAAGAAACATATACTAAGTCACAACATTTATTGTGGAAGTTTGGATGGTAACCATTTCCCAAAGCCAATTTCTAGTTTGATTTTCACCCTAAAGGCTATGTTAACCAGTTGATGAAAGTATTTCAAATCATATATAAAACCAGCACATTGTACCCCATAATTGCATTAATATACACAGCTATAATTTAATAAAAAATTAAAAAAATATGAAAGAATATTCTCTGGTTTTTAATTAAGTTTTAAAGGTTTGGGGTTTTATTCAGAGATCCTACATTTATTTGTATTGGAATAAATAAATACATGTCCCTTGTTTTTCACATATTTGTGGAATAACTATTTCTAGCTAAAATACTCTGATATTAAATGTAAAAATACCTAAATTTATACAAGTGTGCTTAGGTCTTTGTCCTATGGTTTGAAGAAATATCCTTGTCCTTTAGCTAGAACATAAAAAAAACAAGAAAAACTTTATGAAACCTAGAGAGTATTTTTTTTACATAATTATTTTTTTTATGTTCCTAGTTTTACTTTATTTAATAAAAAAAGAAATATTGGCAGAATCGAGATGTCACCACCACTAACACATAAAGAATGTAAGACTGTTTCAGTGAAAAGGAGACAAATAGTTATGGGAATAAGAGCTTGATGAGAAGTTGGTGGCCTCTTACATTGCTTTTGGGCTCTACTTCTATGAATTTGTATGAAATTGTTAATTAAGCAATAAATCCTCCCTGCTTCTAGTGTTGGAACAGAAGAATTAACCTTAAAAAAAAGGTGAATTCTCTTGGTGCAAATTGATAAATTCTTTTGGAGCAAATTGTTAAAAAGTATAGGTTGATTTCTTAAAATAATCCTTTTTTCTTGTGGCACCCGTAGCTCAGTGGGTAGGGTGCCAACCACATACACAGAGGCTGACGGGTTTGAACCTGGCCTGGGCCAGCTAAAACAATGACAACTGCAACAACAACAACAACAAAAGAATAGCCAGGTGTTGTGGCAGGCGCCCATAGTCCCAGCTACTTAGGAGGATGAGGCAAGAGAATCGCTTAAGCCCAAGAGTTTGAGGTTTCTATGAGCTCTGACACTACAGCACTCTACCAAGGGCGATAGCTTGAGACTGTTGCAAAAAAATTTTTTTTTAATAAAAGTATTTAATTAAAAATAGATGTATAAGAAAAAAACATTACATTTTAAAATTATAAAGTATCCCAGAAATGTATATCTTTCTATATTTACTCTATGTATTTACTAAATAAATTTATATCAAATTGAAAAACTCTAATTCATGTGGCTGAATTGCAAGCAAATGGCAGATTGGGACAAAACTTTAATGATATAAACAAAAAACACACACATTACTGATTATTAATACTGCTTGTGACTTCAGACTTGTGTTCATACAAGTCTTTATTCCACTTTATGTGATGGAGAAAGATCCATCACATAAAGTAGAATAATATATTTTTCAGTGAAGCTTATTGGAAAAGTATTCCAAAAAGTAAAGATTATTAGACCATATGTAAAGCAAAACATGAAGAATTTCACCTTAGTCTAAAATTAGGTCAACAAATGATGTTCCTTTTTTAGAGAATTCAGCTAGTTAAATATGTTATGGAAGACTGTGCTTCTTTTATTTTTTCTTGTGAATACATTTTATAATTTAGCATTTTTTTCAGCTTTCAGACAAAAATACATACATTCAAACATTCATTGCCATATACATGCATAAAATGTAATTATAATAGATCAAATTTAATGAGAATGTAGACATAAGAAAGTGAGAACATTTTTAAAATTTCAAAATATTAGGGAGTACACATGTTTTGTTGGCATACTTTGTTTTTGTATAGATCAAGTCAAAGTTATAAGTGTGTCTTTCTCCCACATAGTGTGCACTGTACCTTGTAGGTGTGAATTTACCCAGCCCCATCTCTCTCCTATTCCCCAGCTTGATTTTCATTGAGTTTTACTTTCATATGTACACTTAATTGATTAGTTACAATTTGGTATTTAATACAAGTGTTTGTTTCTCCATTCTTGTAATGTTTCATTTAGAAGAATGGTTTCCATTTCCATCCAGGTCGTGCCAAAAAATACTAGATGGCCATTTTTTTTTTTTAATGGCTGAGTAGCACTCTATGGTATGTACATGCCATATTTTATTAATCCATTCATATAGTGGTGGACACTGGGGTGGTTTCAACAACTTCTAGTTGTGAAATGTGCTGAGATGTATAAACATTTGAATGCAGGTGTCCTTTTTATAAAATGGCCTTTTTTACCCAGCAGCGAAATGGCTAAATCAAGCATCAGGTTCTCTGCGGTATCTCCTTACAATTTTCCATAGAGGCTGTATTAGTTTGCAATTCGGCAAACAGTGTTTAAGAGCTCCTTTTGCTCGGCAGCTATGCCCACCTCTGTTGTTTGGGAACTTTTTAATATGAGGCATTCTCATTGAAGAAAGGTGATATCTGATTGTGGTTTTGATTTGCATTTCCCTAATGACTAGAGACATCAAGCTTTTTTATTCATGAATTTGTTGTCATTAGTATATCTTCACTTGAAAAGTTCTGTTCATGTATTTTGCCCACTGTTTAATGGGGTTGTTTGATTGTTTCATGCTGATTGCTTGAGATCTCTGTAGACTTTGGTTGTCAGTCCTTGATCCAATGTATAAAATGTGGTTATTTTCTCTCATTCTGTAAGCTATTTGCTTTTGTGGTTGTGTCCTGGCCTTGCAGAAACTTTTTAATTTGATCAGGTTCCATTTATTTATTTTTGTTGTTACTGTGATTGCTTTTGGGGTCTTCCTCACAAATTCTTTGCTTAGGCCAATATCTATAAGAGTTTTGCCAACATTTTCTTCTAGAATTCCTACAGTTTTCTGCTGTAAGTTTAAGTCTTTTATCCATCATGAGTAAATTTTTGTGAGTGGTGAGAAGTGTGGATCTTGTTTCAGTCTTTTACATGTGACCATCCAATTTTCCTGGTGCCATTTATGGAATGGGTATTCTTTTCCCCAGTGTATGTTTTTAACCATTTTGTCAAAAATCAGATGGGAATATGAGGATGATTTCATCACTGGGTTCTCTGTTCTGATCCAAAACTCTCTGCTTTTGTGCCAGTATCATGCAGTTTTGGTTACAATAATCTTATAGTATAACTTGAAATCTGGTAATATGACAGCTCCTGATTTGTTCTTATTAGATGAGATTGCATTTGCTATTTGGGGTCTTTTCTAGCTGCAGATCTAGAACTGTTTTCTAAATCTGCAAAAACAAAAATGGTGTTGGCATTGCAATGGGAATTGCTTTTACTCCATCAATCACTTGGGGAATCAGCCATTTTTGACAATGTTCATTCTGCTAATCCACGAGCATGATATATTTTTCCATTTGTGTATGTCCTCTGCAATTTCTTTCCTCAGTGTTTCATAATTCTCCTTATAGAGGTCTTAAATCTCTTTTGCTAAATGTATTCCTAGGTATGTTAGGTATTTTATTTTCTTTGTTGTCACAGCAGAATCTATTGCATCTTTGACTTGATTTTCAGCTTGACTTATTCTCATATGCAAAAACTACTGATTTATGTACATTGATTTTGTAACCTGAGACTTTGCTGAATTTATCAATTCCAGGAGTCTCTTGGCTGAAAGCCTGGCATTTTCTATTCAAAATACTGTATCATAAACAAATGGATAAATTCTTGGAAACACACTACCTCCATAGGCTCAATCAGGAAGAAATAGACTTCTGACCAGCTAGCGATGTATCTTATAATCAATGTAATAAAAATACCTATGTTATATTTTAATATACAGCTTTATTTTTTTTAATGATACATAAAGTAATGGGATCCTTTACAAAAAGTGGTGATTCAATAAGATATAGTGGAAGTATGTGAACTTATGCATCTATGAGCACATTGGAACTACTAAGATGAAAGGTTAAGGACCAAGTGTTAAGGGACTAAGACTTCAGCTAGATCAACCAGTTTATGGCTCAACTGAGATGACCAGGCAGATTAACCTGGTGACCTGGTTAATCACCTTGATAGGACCATTAGCCTGGTAATTCTTTGCTCCCCTCTATGAGGATTCCTTTCCTTCATTCATTGTCCATTGGTTGGCATTAATATCTTCCCTGCCACATCTTCCATCTAAAACATCATTTCCCTCTTTCTTATTCACATAGGTCAATAAGGTCCGTGATGATATCTGTGAAATTTTTCTTATTAAGGTACTTGTCTCCTTTTCTGGATAAATCTTTATCATCCTAGAGTAAATATCCTTCATTGCTCAGGTATTATAATTGCCTCCTTATTCTTTTTTTTTTTTTGAGACAGAGCCTCAAGCTGTCACCCCGGATAGAGTGCTGTGGCATCACAGCTCACCACAACCTCCAATTCCTGGGCTCAAGTGAGTCTCCTGCCTCCGCCTCCCAGGTAACTTGGACCATAGGTGCTGACCACAACGCCCAGCCATTTTTTTTTTTTTTGGTTGCAGCCGTCATTGTTTGGCGGGTCCAGGCTGGATTCAAACCCACCAGCTCAGGTGTATGTGGCTGGTGCCTGAGCCCATTGAGCCACAGGCGCCGAGCCTGCCACCTTATTCTTGATGTGTCCAATATCTCTTTCCTAAAATTCATATACTTTGAACCAATGCCCGGAATATGCCTTAAAGAACAAATCTACTCATTCCACTCTTTTTCTAAGCCTTTTGAGGGAGCTTCTACTACCTACAGGATAAATCTAAATTTCTGAACTTGGTGGATTATGGACATTTACAATCTTGCCCTCATGTAATGAGCTTAGAATTGTGCTGGCCACATGGTCACAGCTCAGTAAGCTTTAGTAGCTATTTTCATTAGTATTGCACTTAAACATTGTTTTCTAATTATATGTTATATCAGTCCAATTAAGATACTAATTAAGAATAAAATAACTACATCAAGTAACTTCATCAGTTATTTGAATAAAATACTGTAGTTTATAATTGATTTTACATTTTGGAAAATGGGTAAATGAAAGGTGAAAAGAAAAACTCCAAGCTATCGCAGAGGTAGAGACTGAAGGAGGTATTTGCCATGTAAGGTTAAGGGAAAAAATAGGCCAGTCTGAAAATTACTACAACTTCAAAGCTTGGAGGAGGACCTTGAATTATCTAAAACTTGCACTTTGGGGAAGGGGGTGCTGCTTGGAAGGTGCTGGTGTGGGCTGGACACTGTGTGTGTTGGAATAACTGCAAACTGAACTAAAATGCTGCCATAAGAATGAACTTCTGAAACTTGAATGAAGAAGCATCGCCCTGGCTTCTGCACATGAACTCCAGACATGGAGCCAGTCAGGAATAGGAGAGCAGGGTCCTTCTTTCTTCTCCAGTCCTGTCCCCTTAGAACTCCCCCTGTTAGCAGATCCTACAATTGCACCAGCCGGCAAAGTGAATGGGTCTTGTTGAGTGCCAGTTCCAGAAAGACAAGATAGAACCAAAGGGTGCCACTGAAGTTAAGAGACAGACATTCACTAATTAGCATACTCTGCTTCTTCAGCTACACATCCTCTGTCCTCACACGTCTCATGAACTGAACTTTCACACAACAGATATGAGCCTATGCTTCTACTTAACAATATCCAATTATCATTGACACAAATGATGAGGCGCTCACTCTTTTCCCCAAATGAGAAGAGGCAAATAGTCATTGTATTCATCTTATATTAACTGCTCATTGATTCAGTAACAGGTCCATTTCAATAATCTGTTAGCACATTATTCTAACATTCTCTTCACACAATACTAAAACATTAATCTCCACTGAAAGTTGTATGAAGTAATGAGTTGTAGGCACACATCACACATGACAAAGAGGAAATATACATAGCTACTATTTTCTTGTGTAAAACTGATTTCAAGTCATGATTGATAATTCTAACTTTCTCTTTCTACTATCCATCACTCTCAGCTGGTCAAAGTTTCCTCTCTGGTATGATAACCACAAATTCCTTTCCTGAAGATTCCCAGTCCTCTCTAAATCTGACATTTTGGTTGCTATTCTTTTCTATTGCTTTTTGCTATTGGACGTAGAAATGCTATGAAAGAGAATTCCTTAGAAAGAATTCCTGGGTTTCAGACATAGTCCACCTTGCCTCCTTGGTGTAGAAAAAAAAATACTTTTGGTAATCAGGATCAATCACCCAAACCAACAGAGTAAAATGCTCCTTTGCCTGTTGGTTCAGTGACTCAAGGAACCTGGAATGACCAGTAGCTGTTTCATTGGCCAATTCAATGAAACCATTGTTGCATCTTTTGCTGGCAGAATTTCCCTTTTAGGAATCAAGATCTCCATACCATAATTGCTCAAAGTTATAGATAAGCAAACACTCTGGTGATGGGTTATTAGTTTTTGTAGTTAGAAGAACCACTCTTCCAATTTTTGGTTTCTGGATGGTTTATTCTGGTTATTAGATACACCATCATTTTTTGATCTTTGTTGTGTATTCTATAAGACTGAACTCAACTAGTGCTACAGTAAGTAGGCCATCTCACCTTTCTGACAAGCCAGTTGGTTTTTGGTTGTGAAATAAGTGAATTATGTGTAATACCAAGGTGATGAACAGGTATTTCATAAATCTATGGATGGCAATGTTGTCAGAGTAACTATGGTCAGGGGAGATGTACTGATATACAAATATTTGTCTATTTCAACAAAGATAAACCTTTGTTTCCACCATGATGGAATGTATGTAATGTGACCAAGTGGTGACTAAATGATGCTTTTCTCCTTTTGGGAATTTTGTCATATTGTCATCTTGGGGATTTGGTGTTAGTGTCTGCTGTTTCCAGCTTAGGCACTCAGTAGTAGGGGTAGCCACACCAGTTCTTGCTTCTTAGAGGGACTTTTCTGAGGGGCAAAACTTGGTCACAGAATCTTAGAGTGGAGAACACACATTCAATTGAGTTAGTGGGAGCGTTATGTTGAATAATATTAGCTTTTAATTGTTCTTTAAATAGCAATCCAGAGTAAATTCTTGGGAGAAAAGTGTAGCTTTTCTGGTAGGATCTTCAGCTGGACTACATTGTTTAATTAGATTGTCTTTCAAGGCAAGACTTAAGCCCAACAGAAGAAACAGAAAAAAAAAAAATATATATATATATGTATATACACCCCCAAAATGGTAATATGACAAAATTCCCAAAGGGAGACAAGCATCAACCACTTGGTCACATTACATACCTTCCTTCATGGTAGAAACAAAGGTTCTTCCCTGAAATAGATAATATAATCTAAATATATATGTATGGTCTGAGAATTAAGTTCACAAACTTGCCACCATGTGCTAACATTGATAGACCTGTACAGACAACTTGGTAAGGTTTCATAAGCTTGGTATATCAGTGTCTCACATCTGTTTTGGTGTTGATGTGTGATGGCATTTTTTAGTGTTGTTGCATGTTTTTGTATACCATCACAAGAATATTGAAGCTTGAATTAGACATCAAATTTCTTGTTAAACAAGGCAAGAGTGAAAGTGAAATCTGGGACATGTTAGTCCAAGTTTACGTGGATAACGTCATGAGGAATATAGCAATGTACAAATGGATTAATAATTTTTCTGAGATCAGAGAAAGTGTCATTGATGAAGAGAGGTCAGGATGTCTAGTAACAAGAAGAACTGATGAAAACATTACAAAAATGTGTTGAATTGTGTGTCAAAATTGTCAGCTGACTGTGAGAAGTATAGCAGACCAAATATTGATAGAGAAATAGCTAGGACAATCTTAACCAGAAATCTTGGCTTGAGAAAACAGTGTGGGCAGAAATGGTCCCCACGCAATGGTCCCCAATGGTCCCCACTGGTGGAAAAAGCAAAAGAAAGTCAAAGTTTGCCAAAATGTTTTGGAGAGGCAAGATAATGTTTTGGGCTCTTTTATCCCTGGTTATAAAACATGTGTGAAACAAAGTATCAAGGTGTACAATGGGAGTCAGCTGATTTTCCACAACCAAAAAGTTCTGTTGGTCCAAATCAAGTCAAAAATTATGTCACTAAAACATTTTGGTATCAGAGGGATTGTTCATTATGAGTTTCTACCAATTGGACAAATAGTTAACCAAGTTTTCTATTTGGAAGTGTTATAAAGGTTGTGTTAAAAATTTAGACAAAAACAATCTGACATTTTTGTCAACAACTCATGGCTATTAGATCACAACTATATACCAGTTCACATTGCACTGTGTATGAGGGAATTTTTAGCCAGTAAACAAATAATGGTATTGGAATATTTCTTATGTTAAAAATGTATTTATATGTTTATTTATTCTCTTATATATAAAACTAGATATTAAATATCTACACGTATCTACCATTACATGGTATATATGTATCTATACGCTAATAGATTTCTAGTTATAAGGAATTATTTGGCAAGGGTATAGACTAGTGTATGGTAATGTGTGTACACATGAACTGCCCTAAACACAGTAGATACTGGTGTAAGGGAGAGCAGTAAATTCCAGAGCCCACCTACTGATCAATATTGGGCTTCTGATATGCTCTCAGGCATGACTAAGAGCTTTTATCACCCCACTGGAATGACATGAGCCTGAAGTTTAAAAAAGTTCAACATTATGAATGGATGGCTTTGACAGAAGGAAATAAATAATAGATCCAATAAAAGTTGCTGAAGTGTTTAAATTAAATGAGTAAGAGAATGAACAAATGTAACACTTCTTTAGCTCTTCGTTTACTGGATATCCACATGCAGAAGAATGAAATTGGATTTTTATCTCATACCTTATATAAGTATCAATTCAAAATTCATTAAAGACTTAAATATAAGATGTGAAATTATAAAATTACTAGCAGAATCCATAGGACCAAAGCTCCACAACATTGACATTTGGACATGACTGCAAAGTACAAGCAACAAAAGAAAAATAAACAAAGGGGATCACATTAAACTAAAAAAATTCTGCACAGCAAATGGAACTATTAACAAACCAAGGAAACAACACATAGGGTGAGAGAAAATATTTTCAAATTATATATCTGAATTTTTCTGCTTTTCTGTGGTCAACCATACACTTAACCTCCCTGAGACTTTGTCTCTCTATGTGTAAAATAAAAGAACAGAGTTATTAAATATATAATACTCCAAATAGTAACCTGTTACAATTCTACAAAAGTTCAATTAGTCAAAAATCAGATGAATTTTCTTGGATAAACTAATAATTTTCTGACATTAGAGATTAAAGGGTAAAATTGGTTACCTGAGTAGAGTAAAATTACCCATATTGAAAGTCTATGGAAAGCGTCTATCACCTCATATACCTGGTATGACTTAAGATAAATTCTAATTGAACATGTCAGATAGATACTAAAGGTAAAAATATATTTTTCAAAATTTTTCTCTCAAATTTTGTTCTTTTGTTCCTTGTTTCAACTTCACATTCACTTGGAACATGATTGTGGCTGGTGGAATCCAGTCAAATGTTTTTATTATTACTATTAGTATTATTTATAGAATGGCAGAATTTATTTTAATTATAGAGAAGTATCAGCATTTTTGATTGACATGTTCTGATCAAACTATTAAGCAAATACCTCTTCCAAAAACTTCAATGATTTTGTTCCAGCATGGTTCAATTAATGCTGTAGGAGGCAAATGTAACAATGCTAGTGTTGTTGAGGTTAATGGGTTTCCTCAAAGGAAACAGAGCAAGTATGGTTAGCACAAATAATTCAAAAAGCAAATAGGTTTTTACTTCTTGTCCCACTTGTACTCTGTTCTTTGACAATTGAGTCCCTACTCATGTGAACTCACATCAGGTTTTCTTAAAATCAGTCTTTATCTTTAATTTCTCCTTATTTTTTTTTGTTACTCCTGAGAGATAAAACAAAACAAATTTCAATAAGTTGAAAAAGTGATCAGAAAATGAACTTCACAACTTAAGAGTTGCTCCAGGAGAATGAGTTCCCTATGTATTTAAACAATGTCATGATTAATTAACTATGGCCTGCAACAGTCAAGTAAACAAAACTGTGCTCTACAAGGCATCATTAGCATGGAGAAGTGCATAAATCACTAACCATGTGACTTAGGGCTTAACCATTTGCCAAAACAGCTGTTTTCTCAGTTTAAATAATGAAGAGAAAAAGCAGCTGAAGCCAATTAGTGAATAAGCATTCATTCCCAAATATCTGAGACAGTTGAGTGATTTATTTTGCAGGCCAGCTATGTTGTTATCCAGATCCAAGCAAGAATGCTCCTTTTACAATAAATTGAAGGTTTTACATTAACCCTTGTTTGTATTGGGCTCTCCTCCCAAGAGCAAGCAGAGAAACAAACAAACAAACAAACAGCTGATTAAAATCTAGTGTCCTTGAAAGCAGTGTGGTGAATTATTTATTTTGAACATTTGTTTCTTTTTTCATGTAATATTTTAAAAATTCATGCAGACGAGGGCAAAGAAAAATAACTAATTTCAAGCAGAAATTATTTTTCCCCCAAAGAAATGATCTAACAAACAGAAATAGACTCTGGAGAAGATTGAACATATTTTGCATACTCAAATGCTGAAAGAGATCTATTTTCAACCAATGAGAAATTTTAAATACATTGCATTTTAGGTCAGAGTCCAAACTATTGTTAGAAAATCATTTATGGAGTTTCAGATAGGAATCCTCTATTAAAGAATTCTGTGTAGCTTCTCCTGCTACAATAAGGTCATAATCTGAAACTTCTTGGGTTTTAACAGTCCTGATAACTAAATTAATATCAATCACTAACAAAAATTAAGAAACATGACATATTTCCCTCTAAGGAATCATCATCAGGCAGGGTACCAAGGCAACAATCTTCTTTTGTAAAGACTGCCTTGATATAGATAGGAAAGACAATAAGGCTTTGCAATCAGGTCAGTTGACTTCTGGTGGGCCACTCAGGCAACATTTGGTGACTTTTGAAGTCCTTCTGAATCTCATTTTCTTCATCCATAAAGATGGAGAATTGCATCTTTCTCAAAGCCTCACAAGTTTGTGTGGTGAAATGTAAATAAGCCATTTTTTTTTTGTGAAGTTGACATATTTTGTGTTTTATTGAAAGCTTAATTCTTGCCTGGTGAAATATGAAACTATTTTTAAAATGATTAACACTGTGCCTGTTGTAAGCACTCAAAACATGGTAACCATTATTGCTATTTTTCGTGGAAGTAAAATGACATAGGCTATCTAGGAGAAAGTGGACCTTTACAATTCGAGAAGAATGAATTGATTATAAAAGAAAAGGTACAAGCAGTTTGATTTTCTAGAATAAAGGGAAGTAACCGTATCTCTAGAGGGATCTCATTAATTATGCTGATTTATTACAGGCAGTACTTACCTACTATCTCAGGAGGACCTGACAATGGTGAATTAACTACAATGCAGTGGCCTCAAAGAAAATGCTAGGTATATTATTAGGGGTAGCTTAGGCGGAAGCCTGGGAAAAGTTCACCTCCAAAACATAGTAATGTGGAGTTTCCACCAAGAGAATGGATAGTTTCACTGTCAATGATCCCAATAAGGGTTAGGGGTAGGGAGGACTTGTGGAAGATTTAGAGGGGAAATAGTGGAGTTTGCTTCTTGGTGGGGGCCCAGGTAGTTAGGGACTAAATTCCATGTAGGAAAGAGATGTCCATGGGCAGTCCTATTGGAGGAAAATAGATCAGCTCTCATGACTCAATGGCAAACTGAAATAGGAAGAAAAACTAGTCTTACTATAGAAAGGAGTCAGAGGCCAAGGAGTCCTTTGGAGAAACTGGGGTCCTGGTAGCATTATGGAAACCACATCCTTTCTCCAACAGCATAGCATATGTGAGTTCTCATTTCATTATGCCTCAGAAGTAATGGTTATTCACTACAAAAAACAAAATCTAAATATATACGCTGGGTATAACCAGACAGCATGACATAGATATGAGTGCCATGACTCTGCTTTATTCTCATAACTACTTAAGTTTTTTTTTTTTTTAAACAAATCTTTGTTCTTTTTCAGACATGGGTAAAACTATACTTAATGTAATTTGGAAACTCAGAACCGTTGAGTAGTTTTCGATCCAGTTCTGTTACAAAACCCTTGCTCTCTGTCCAATATAAAGTCTCCATCTCAGAGCCTGACTTTTCTGCCAGGTTTCTCTGTCTTCTTTCCATTGCTATTTGCATTTCACAAGGTTTATGTATATTTGTGTCCACATGACAGGAGTGTAGGGGACTGAATATCTAGTTTATTTGTCCTAGCTTCTGGTTGTGGACAGTGGTGTCCTCTGGTGTCGCTTGGTCTCTGACTTGATGGGACTGAAAGCAGGGAGAGGAAGGCAGGGAAATGAAGAGCAGAGATCACTACCACGCTCCACCTGGACGTGGATAGGCAACAGGCAATGTTTAACTCTGCCTTAAATTTGCATTTTTGGTTTTTGGTACAAATGAAGATAATTCTACATGTTAGTTTGTGTTTGTCTTAATGAGATTATTTTCCTTTGTTCTTTTATCCATTGTGGTTTTAAGGTTTCCAGTTTTCATTTGTGGCAGCATTTGATATAAAAATGACCTTAATGCTTTGTTAAGCAGTTTCTTGTGAATGATCTTTCACATTTTTGTATGTCTTTAATCTTGTGTTTTGACATGCAGAAGAATATATTTTCTCTGTTGTTACTTTTAAGTTTTAAAGGCATTATTTATGAAATACTTTAACAGATTGGAGTACATAAACTAAATTTTCCAAATAAAGAAAATCAACTATTCTTTATTCAATTTAGAATGTAATGAAACTTAGGAGAAAAAAAGAGATTAGGAAAAATATTCTCATTTAATACTATAATAATTCATTTAAATTATAAGTAAAACCCCAGTATCATTGTAAAAATGAACTGAGGATATGAAAAAACAATTTATAACAAAAAGACAAGGCAGTTCCTACATATACACTAATCCTGCCTTTATAATACTTTCATCTTACTCATTGTTATATATATATATAAATGATTTCTTTAAAAAGTAAAAAGTACCATCTTTCTGGAAAATTCAAAAGATAATTTATGCTAATGAAAGGAATATAGTTCATACGTAAAAAGGTAGTCAAATTGCTTAGGGTAGTCAGAATCTTTGTTGAAATGTTTCTTAGGAGGGAACTGCCCTTATTAATTTGGGGCAGGAGTTTAATTGCTAGAAACTTTTAGAAAATCAATGTAGGTGTTTTTTGCCAGAAACATAACTAAATCTTACATGTGAAAATTCAATATTTGAGACATTGCTACTAAAATTGCTGAATAAGCAAAAAGCTATAAACAACAATTGTATTATTTTTCTCATTATCTATAATGGAAAATAAGCAGAAATAATGTACCTTATACTATAGGAAATTATGTAGCATATCATATTCCAACAAGAAAATGGAATATTATATGCCTATTTAGATAATAATTGTAAAAATTGAAACATAAAAATTTTACTGGCAATGCGAAATGAAAAAATAAAATGCAGTATGGTATGTGTAGTCTGTCTTAAGCTATGCCAATATGTGTATATGACAAAAAAAACGGTTAACAAAAACAGTTGCACTTGGAATATTGAAAATTTCATTTTATTTCATTTGTTATAATTTTAAATTTTGAGTTCATTTATTTATATAGTTTAACTTAATTTATATTTCCCAAATAATTAGTAACATATATAGCCATACTAAGAAGATAAGTAACAATAATAACATGAGTATAGCCTCCTCTGGGAGGCTAGGGTGAGTAGTTTGCTTGACCTCAGCAGTTCGAGACCAGCTTGAGCAAGGGTGAGACCCCATTTCTAATAAAAACAGAAAAAACTAACTGAGCATTGTGATGGGTACCTTTTGTCCCAGCTATTTGGGAGACTGAGACAAAGGATTGCTTGAGCTGGAGTTGGAGTTTGCTATGAGCTATGACACCATGGCACTCTACCCAGAGCAATGGAGTGAGACTCTGTCATTAAAAAAAAAAAAGTCTGGCAGATCTAGGCTTCTGTATAGGTCAATACAGTGAACAATGCCAAGGGATGTCATTCACCAAGACAAGAATGTGGGTGGGCTTCCTGGGGTGATACAGTCATCTGTGGTTTGCCTTTCTGACTCTCAAAGCAACAGAACAGGTATACATGTGCGTTCTTTTCTCTGTAGAAATTTTCTCCCAAACAAATCCTCTGTTTTCTCTCCTTTTCTTCTTGAGATGGTTCCTCCTAATCCTCCTAATCAGAGGCAATGAATATAACTTCTTGTCCTGCATGAGTTAAAGGCTGGGATGCTTAAGAAAGAGGCCCAACCGTTACTACAACTTAAGAAACTTGAAGTTTCCTGCTATCTCATGTGAGAGTTCTGAACTTAACTTTTAAGGTGGGTGAGTATTGAGCCCTAGAGGGTAATTCAGAGACCTAGTAGTCTGGTGGTGTTTCTGCTGCCTCAACAGATGGCTTCTAAGATTGTTCCAGTCATTGCTTTTCCATTCGCTGCGAAAGAAGCATGGTATCAAGCCAATCAGAAATTGTACATGTGTGTCTGCTCATGTTTCATTTGTCAGAGACAGCCACATGGCCATAGCTACAGATAAGGTGGAGGTTATGGCTCTAAATGGGGGCTGAGGGTAGGGTATATGCCAAGTACAAGTGCTATTATTGAAGAAAGAAAGAATGTATTTTGCTACACAGCTAGTAATATCTTTTATACCCTGTAAACCCAGGACAACTTTGGTGCCCTAAAATGAGTCATTTTTCACTTTACTAATAGCAATTGATTGCCTACTGTATGGGTGGGCATATCTCTTCCTCAGACTGCTGCAGTCTAAATGCCCAGAAATAGAGAAGATGTCTTAACAAGTCCCTATTCCACTCAATAGGGTGATGATCCATCCTAGAATACTGGGGACAGTACTATCTCCTACCTCGACAGCCATTAATAATAATAATGATAATGATAATTATGATAATAATAATAATAATGATTATAATAGTTACTCTACTCATCAATCACCTATCAAATTACTTGTAATCACCTCAACAGACTCTTCTTGGGAAGTTTTGAACCTGGTCTGGGGAATTAGAATTCTAAAAGCCCTATTCTAAATGTTCTAGATCCGTATCGGACCATGATGCAAGTATATATTTCTTTGGTATCTCTTATAGACGAGAATTGCTCCCTTTCCACATATACTATTAATTTTTCTCAAAATACTAATATAACATTTATTTGTATATTGCCATATGTATCATTTTGTAAGTGATGAACAGGAGTACATGTTTCAGCATCCTTTCTTATCATTGTTCACATCATAAAAGTCCATGGTCTCTTTGTGAAGTATAGATATTGAATAAAATTTAGTAAAATCTGGCCTTTGGAAACTCAAAATATAGAAATGATCTGTGAACACAAATTGGTCCTTGGCTAAGGCACTGTGTTAAATGGGAAGGAGTGTATAAAAACCTGACCTGTAGTCATAAACTTCTTACCCTTTGCTTTATGTGCCTTGATGACTTATCATTTATATTACTACAAAAATCTTTGGAGAAGACTACCTTTTTAGCTTTCAAAAAAAAATTGTACCTTATATGTTAATTTCCCCTGTATGGTTCACATTTTGTGAAAAGTTCTAAAATATTAATTGATAGACATATTCATGTTTAGTACAGGAGGAAAAAAAGAACCATACTTTTCTAAATATGCATTTAAATATTTATTTTATAATTCCAAGATTATAAAACTAAATAATGGTTTAATACAAATAGATAGCTTGCTAATAATAACTTTTAATAATCTGTAATTAAATATCAATTATAATTTCTGGTCTTTTTATGTCTAAGAATATATACAGGGCAGAATGCTTTCCATGTTAAAACTCTGAGGGAGACATATTCTGTCATTGTTAGAAAAACTAATTGAGAAGACAGCATTAGAATAAAATGAAAATTGAATTATTTGTACCTCTATGAATAAAATTAGATCCTCACCCCAAATGTTAGTATTTTCTTCCAAGTCTCCATTTGATTAACAGTTACACTTCAGAAATATGTGCCTAGAGATAATTTATTCTCCATCAAAATTTCCTTTCTTCCCAGGAAGATGTTTCTGTTGCAAAATAAATTAGTAATCTTGAAGGATGTTAGTATATTGAGGTTGGTTTGAATTCTTCAGCCTTTTGCAAATTCAAACATGGAATAACGTAAGTAAAATATCCATCATGAGCTGTTCGTCCTCAACACCGATGGCACAGAATTTCCCTGAAAATTATTTCTGGTTTCTTGCCAGAGTCAGGTGTTGGTATGTGCAGAAATGGAGCACTGAATTCAAAAATATGTGGACACAAATGGGTCCCAGGAACTTCAAAGTGCCTTTGGATATTAGGTTTCTGATAGTAAAATATATCTGTAGTCATCTAAAATTTATGCATTTGTTATTTGGTCCTAGCCCCAGGAAAGTTCTCAGATGCTCATTTTGTAGGATTTATGAGCAGGCTCTACCTTTCACTTTAAACCGGACTGTCTCTGAGCCATGGCTCTGATTCATCAAGTGTCATTTGCATAAGTGAATTCACATGTGACTGTTTGGGGCCTCCTAGCTATTTCATTCTGTAGTGTGTTTCTGTATCCTCTGCCTCTCCAGTTTGATCATGTTTTCTCTTGGTCAGAGGTCGTGCTTGATGTCACTATGGCATAATCATTTCACTTAGGAGAAGAAGTGGCGAGGATCCTTGATTTCTACCTATGGAAGAATGCCATAATTTTTACTATTTTCCGTAATAGTACAACTAGGAAAAATAATGTCCTCATAGTAAATGAGTTTTAGAATAATTGCAATGCCTTTGGAAAAGTCTGATAACTCTGAAAGAATGCTAAATAAAGGAGTGAAGTTTAATGAATAAAATTCCAATTTTCACCTCTTAAAATACTATACAGTTTGAAAGAAACTTATTTGCAGTAAACTCATATTGAAATGGGTGTGTGTGTCTGTGTGTGTCAGAGAGAGAGAGACATGTGGCGTATTGTACTGACTCTGCTATTATATCATTTATACAACTTACATTGGAAGCAAAGTCCTCTTAAGATATCATAAAAATAAAATTTATTCCTGAAGTATTAATGGGTATTCCATTTGTTTAGTAGATATTTAATGATCTCATCTTATGTAAGAAGTGCTCTTCTAAGCACTATGAACATCATGTTGAACCAAACCGACCAGGTCCTTGCCTTTCTGGACTTTCTAATCAAGGAGAAGGAGACAGTTTAGATCACTTTGGTGTTAAATGCAATGAAGGAAAAATGGAAGAGTGATGGAAGGAGAATTTTCTGGGTATTGGAGTTAAGATGAATTGGGAAGCACTTTGAAGAGTTTATACCTAAAAAATGAGCAATGTCAAAACAATAAAGAGGCAGGAGAGTGCTCCCACAGAGGGAAATGAAGCACAGAGGTCATCAAGGGGGGATGCTCTCACAGAGGGAGATGGAATGCAGAGATTGTCAAGGAGGGATGCAGGGGACCCTAAAGATAGTATTGTGTCTAGCATGTCAGGGGATAGTGAAATGAGATAAACTGGAAAGGTAACCAGAGCCCAGATTATGTAGGTTCACATAGACCATGGTCATGGTGATGGTATAGGTTGAATTGTCAGGACACAGTATCCCTGGGTTAGAAATTGGCCTGTGGGACATTTATTAGATAGTGCTTTTAGTATCAACTTTGGAAGACGGGGATGATGTGGATAGGTGGGCCCAAGGGGCAAGATGAGCCATGCTGTAGTCAGCCAACTCCCAGGGAGCTCTGGAGCTGGGATGGCCCTTTACAGTTGTGGGTCAGTCATTGGACAAGGGCTGCTCCTGAGGGGAAAATGTGACCTTGGGAAAAGCAGTTTTCTTCATCTGGGAAAGGGAAAGCTGATTCCTGAGGGCTGACTTGACAGCATTCCCAGCAGCAAGTGAAACAAATCCTTCATTCCTGAAGGGAGATCTGGGCATATGGATTTTATTTCAAGCACAGTGGGGAGCCATTGAAGAGTTTTGAAAATGCAATACTATAGTCTGATTTACGTTCTGGGTGTTGAAGAATGGACTACACAGAATGCAGGTATACAATCAGGGAAACGAAGTGTCATTTTTGTGTAAAGGTAAGAAGTTCAGGTAAATTTTCCCAGTGCTTTTTGTCTTGATAACTGAAAGTTGTAAGATTTGAACACATTAAGGGAAATAAATTTTATTCAAATGGAAAAACATACCATGCTCATGGTTGGGAAGAATCAATATTGTTAAAATGTCCATACTGCCCAAAGCAATATACAATTTTAATGCAATGCCTATTAAAGCTCCATTGACATATTTTAAAGACCTTAAAAAAATATTGCTTC
>CAUYON010132110.1:0-46002 GCA_963573935.1 Arctocebus calabarensis
TTCACATACCCAAGTTGTTCAAATATACTGAAAAGTTTTCTGAAATGAGTACAGAAAAATCATTTTTCTTTTGTTGTTGTTGTGGATTCATAGAGGGTACAATAAACCAGGTTACACTGATTGCATTTATTAGGTAAAGTCCCTCTTATAATTGTGTCTTGACCCCAAAAGGTGTGGCACACACCAAGACCTCACCCACCTCGCTCCTTCCCTCTCTCTGCTCTTCCTTTCCCCACCTCGTCCTAAATTGTCATTAATTGTCCTCATATCAAAATTGAGTACATAGGATTCATGCTTCTCCATTTTTGTGATGCTTTCCTAAGAATAATGTGTTCCACTTCCATCCAGGTTAATACAAAGGCTGTAAAGTCTCCATTTTTTTTAATGCCTAAATAGTATTCCATGGTGTACATATACCACAGCTTGTTAATCCATTCCTGGGTTGGTGGGCATTGTAAATTGAGCTGCAATAAACAGTCTAGTGCAAGTGTCCTTATGATAAAAGGATTTTTTTCCTTCTGGGTAGATGCCTAGTAATGGGATTACAGGATCAAATGGGAGGTCTAGCTTGAGTTTTTTAAGGGTTCTCCATACTTCCTTCCAAAAGGGTTGTATTAGTTTGCAGTCCCACCAGCAGTGTAAAAGTGTTCCCTTCTCTCCACATCCATGCCAGCATCTGTAGTTTTGAGATTTTGTGATGTAGGCTGTTCTCTCTGGGGTTAGAGGGTATCTCGGTGGTTTTGAAAATCATTTTCTTTAACATGACATTCATATCAACAAAATGGGTTCATCTTTTTAAGAAGAGTTAATTTATTTTGAAGGAAAAACATCAGTTTCAAAACTGCACCACTTCAAGTAAGTTCCCCTTTACTCTTAATTTCAACTTAGTTGTATTAGCATCAAATTCCAAAGTTATTACATAATTTGAAAAAATTTTTTTATTTGGGGGAGTAGTTTTTGTAGGTAGTCTACATAAAGTTGTTCATTGTAATTAAAACTCTCTGCCTATGTATTCGTGTTATTAACAGTAACATTTGTAAAATCTTTATTAGTGATTGATACATGTTCTAATATTTCCAGTTGCTAATAAATTCTCTTATCTATCTATTCAGATCAAAAATAAGCTTCTATTTTTTATTTTTTTGAGACAGAGTCTCACTGTGTTGCCACAGACTAGAGTGCTATCAGCCTAGCTCACAGTGACCTCAAACTATTGGGTTCAAGCGATCCTCCTGCCTCAGTCTCCCAAGTAGGTGGGACTGCAGCAGCCTGGCTGATTTTTTTTCTAGTTTTCATAGAGATGGGGTCTAGCCCTTGCTCTTACTCAGGCTGGTCTCAAACTCCTGACCTCAAGTGATCCTCCTGCCTCAGCCTCCCAGAGTGCTGGGATCACAGCCAGGCCTACAAACGAGCTTTACGCGAAGCTTTGGCTCATCAGCGTTAGTGCTTTTGGATGCCCAGTGATATTGGTGAGAGAATAAACCACTGCCATTCGTTGTCTTTGATTATTGGATCTTTGGCAAATATTCCTTTTATTTCAAGAAATACTTGACTTGGAGTTAAAGTAGAATAAAGCTTTGTAGAAGTCCGGCACAAGCTGCACTGCCTGGCAGACATCTCTCCACGTCTCTCCACAGTCCCACGGACAGGGTGACCCCTGGGGTTGCACATGCATGCTGCCTATTCAGAAAACTGTCCAGCGCTCTCCACGGTGTCTGCTTTAGACAGCAGAGTGCAGAGGCTAGGTCATTAGGTAGGAAACGTCTGATTTCCTTAAGTTCTGTGTTTGACAGTTGCTATCTTGGCATTCTTATTATTTTTAACTGGGCAGGTACTCCCTCATTCTCTCAAACCCATGTTTTGGCTTGTAATTATCTTTCAGAAAAATTTTAGAGCAGTTTTTATGAAACTGTGAAACCACAGATTAAAAAAAAATTCATGTTATTTTTGAATATGAGTTCCATCGTGGAACCAGTGCAGCACAGACAGCTCAAAATACCATCAAAGTGTTTGGGAAGGATGTGGCTGAGGAACGCACAGTATGTCAATGGTTCGAGACTTTCTGTTCTGGTGATTTTAATCTTGAAAATGAGCCACGTGAGCAACCTGAGACCAGGTGGATACTGATGAACTGAAAGCCATAGAGGAAGTGAATCCACGAGTGAATCAGCAGCAAGGTTTGGCGCTAACTTCTCACAATATTAGACCATTGGAAACCAAACGGCAAGGCAAAGAAGCAGGATAGATGGTTCCCCGTGAATTAAACGAGCGTCAGAAGAGAAATTATCTGGAAGCTTGCCCTTCTTTACTGCCATGACAACAGTGAACCCTTTCTACACTGTATTGTTATATGTGATAAAAATGAACTCTTTTTGACAATTGTAAATGTTCAGCACAATGGTTGGATAAAGACAAAGTACCAAAACACAGGCCCAAACTGAATATTCATCAAAAAAGCTGATGGAGTTTGCCTGGTGCTCAGCACTGCTGTCATCCACTACAGCTCCCTGACCGCTGGTCAGTCAATTACAGCAGAAGTCCACCAGATGGATGAATTGATGAGGATGCTTGTGATTAAGCAGCTGAGATTGCTCAGGAGAGGCAGGCCGATCCTCTTGCAAGACAACAGTGTTACACAAACTATGCTGCTCCATTCTGAAGAGGCTGGACTTGGAAACCGCTGTTCACCATATTCATCAGACCTGCACCAAGTGACTGCCACTTCTTTCAGGCTTTGGGCCACTTCTTGCAAGGAAGAATATTAAATTCTCAACAAGCTGTGGAAAGTGCCTTTTGAGATTTCATAACCACTTGCTCTCTGGAGTTCTTCGCTACTGGCATAAACGAGCTACCGTTAAAACGACAAAACTGTTGATAGTTTAGTTTAATTGTACTGCTTCTTGTTTGAGACATAAGAAGCTAAGCCACTGATTCCAAATCAGGCCCTTCATATTTAGTGATCTAACATTTTAACATATATCCTGTAATGGAATGAAGCAATCAGAGCAATGTATATGGTTTCAAAATTCTAATAAATTCGATTTTCAGCTGACAGAGCCAGATCACCCTTTGTTGTGATAGAAAATATTTCTTACACCTCTAGCTGACACTCTAAGGTTCAAAAATACTCATGCCATGGGTTCAGCTTTTTGGGCTGAGAATTGGCAACATTCCTTTGTCCATATGGAAGTTAGACATGGGCCTAGGAGGCGACTGTCACCTGTGCATCAGCCCAGCCTTTCTTAATTTATTTCATTGCCTCTCCCAAATTTGAGTTGCTCAGGTGCATTTAGGTCAACTTCTAATATTATTACTTTTTTTTTTTTTTTTACCTTGATGCTTTAAGCACTAAGAAACTTTATGTATATTCTGAATACTTATTGGTTTAACACGTTTCCACAAAATATCCTTCATCTGGGGTCACTTGTTAGTTTCCTTCAGCTGCCTCACAGATTGGTTGCTCAACTCTTGGTGACAGTAATTGTGTCACCTTCCTTTCATTCGGTTTCACCTAAGTGATCACTAGCCAGCTTGGCCCGTGGGCCACACTGGCACCTCTCTGCATGTATCCAGCGGCAGAGGACTATGGGTTCCCAAGGCTCCGTCCAGGCCTCCCCCGACCCCTCCCTCTGTGTCATGAGAAGAGCAAAGAGCCAGCCGGCCTGTGGTGATTCTAAGTGCCTGCACTGTAAGTACTCATTGCTCACACAACAGCCGGAAACATGGCAGGTGGAATGGGGATGAGTCTACGCCCTCAGAAATCGTCTCCCTACAAAGTGGGTTAAAGTTTGATTGGGTTAACTTTGTTTACTTGGCCTCAAAGGACTTCCACGTGGACGGCTGGCTCAAGGCCTCACCATGTCTCTGGGAGCTAATGTTTGTTTTGTCTCATCGATGTACCTTTACTCTGAGAGAAGGTGCGGCTCATGGAAAACATCCGGCTGGTCAAGTAAACATCAGTGTCCCCAAACCATTCACCTGAAGGAGAATTGGCTACAGCAGCAACAGGGGGAGGGGAACCACACTGGCCTGGCTCCCACTCCGTTCAACCTGTGACTCGCTGGCACCCAACTGTGCACATGTTTCTACCTTTATGCACTGCTAGGACATATGTGGAAATTAAGTCTTCCACTGGCTTTTAGAGCAGGGAGGCGTCAGCTGCATCCCAGTGTGACTCCTGAGTCTGTGCCCTCACCTGTGTTCCTTTCATCTGTCCCTCAGAGCACCTACCAGGGGCTGGAGTGTGCCTGGGGTTCAGGTAAACACAGGCAGATAAGGTTTCTACTGTGTTCATGCCCCAACCGGAGAAACAGGCTTAAAAGAGAGTGAGGAGGAGAAGAAAGTAAGCCAAGATCACGCTCAAGGTCGAGAGGGAGAGAGGCGGAGTGCAGTGACAGCAGGCTGGCAGGCTGGTGGGGGCTTGATGCGTCCACACACATCGAGGGGTCTAGACCCAGCCCCGAGACGGGAGCCACAGGGGCATCCCTGAGATTTCAGACAAATAACTGGATTTTTTTTTTTTTGAGAAATATCTTTTGGATTTCTCCTGGGCCCTGGGAGACTCTGTGGGCCTGGTCCTGAAACCTCCACATGATCTGACCACAAAACAGGGGTGGCCAGGAGGGGTCCCTCAGGAAGCAGATGTGGCTATGGGATCCAGTGGGGCGGTCCCCCCACAGGTGTGCTGTGTGAACAGGTGCTCCGGCCCCAGAGGAGCGAGAGGCCAGGTCTGCAGACATCTCCGTACAGTGTGCAGACCCCAATCTGCTGGCTCCAAGCTGCTTCCGCCACAGTAACACAGCAGTTCAGGTTAACTCAAGTGGAGAGAAAACATTTCTGTTGCCCAGAAGATGCCTCCAGACCTGGCAGAGCACAGCCACTGTGCTTCGTTCCAGACACAGGACCTCTCCTCTCCTCTGAGAGGTGACCTGAGTCACTGATTCACCACCACTTTCACCCTGAAGAGTCCTTTGCTAGTTGAGTTTCTCCTACAGTCCTGTTATATAAATATTTTGTCTTACAAAAAAGTATTTATTAAGTAACGAATGTGTTTGTCCCCTCGAAGGAGGGCATTTTAAGGAAGATATTTTAAAATTCCTCTTTCCAGCCAGTGGTAATGCACTGAGTTAATAGAAAACCAATTGAAATGCAAAATAAACTTGACTTTTCACCTATGCAGGTTTTGAGAATGTGCGTGTATGATGCTTGTCAGCTAATCCCAGTGTTGCTGGAGTACGCTGCCTCCTGGTTCTGCTGGGAACTCCAGTCTGGCAGACACTGGAATGATTTGGACTGACCAGTGGGGTCCAGACCACAGGCCCAGGACTCAAGACACCAGAACCCAGGCCACAGGCCCCAGGCTTTCTGTGTATGCTTCTCTGACTAAATTCGCTCACTGTTGCCCCCTAATGATCACCCTGGCCTAACCCTGCACTCAGTGGACTCCAGCCTGCCAGGCAATTGTGTAATTGGCCTGTCAGCTGACAGAGGCAGGGAATTTCATCTGATCTGTCCTCGTGGCTTCCAAGTGCTTGGGAAGGGTCATTGTCGTGAGCACTTGTTGAGTGAGTCTGTGAATTGCTCAGGGAGCAGTGCTGTGTCAGACATGGGTCTGCCAGGCCAAAGGGAATTGCCCTGAATGCAGGGCAGCACACTGTCATCTCTGGACACTCACTACCCTGTGATTTCTTCTTTCAGGCTATAAAAATAACTTGTGCCCTCATAGAGTGGAAAGGTTTCATCATGTCCCTCACCCATCCTAGGTTTCTGGCCTAGGTTCCCATAACAAAAGGCAGATTAACAAGAGGAAAAAAGAACCATTTACTATAAATTTGATGTGACCTGAGGAGCCTTCAGCACAGTGTTTTATGCTTAGGTTTGATGGACAGTGGAGCACAGCTGTGGTCAGGACTGCAGAGCGAGCCTGGGCTCAGCCTCCCAAGTAGCTAGGACTATAGGCTTGTGTCACCAAACCTGGCTAAGTTTTTGTTTTTTCAATTTTTTAGCAGAGACTGGGTATTGCTCTTGCTCAGCTGGTCTCAAATCCTGGCCTCAAGCCATCCTTGATCCTCCTGCCTTGGGCTCCCAGAGTGCTAGGATTACAGGGTCAAGCCCACAGTTTTAAAAAGTAAAGCCAGTGTGGACCTGCGGGTGTTGCCTGATGGCCACGTGACTGAAGTCTCCAGTTCCACGGTCCCTCCTTTATCTCAACTCGTCCAGGAGAGCTCGATCAGGAGACGGCCCAGCCGCTCTGTGTGGACAAGACTCAGGAAAACACATAAATAGGTTGAAACATTGTTCATTCATCATTGTTGTTCATTGCCAACAATGTTTCTAGGGTTAAATCACAGCTATAATTTAGAAAATTTGGCTTTCTCACCTAAGCTCAGGTGTGATGAAAACAACATATTGAAGATATGTTTCTGTGTCGGATATTTATTTGGTATTTTTCCTCATAGTAAAGTGACAACATATCCAAACTGGACAGATGTCACATATGGAGACGTTTGATTTTTAGATCCTGAATTATAGCTATTAATAGAGAATAAGTTAAATACAACTTTAAAGGTCCCAGGCTGACTGTTGGAAGGCAGGTAATGCCTGTTGCTCAGAGAACCAGAGGTTAAGAACTGATTTAGGCCTTGTGCTCCCGGGCTGTCGGCCAGAGCAGAAGCCCCCTTCTCCGCTCTGCTGCCTTCCCTGGGCCTGTCACCCGGGGCCTACTGGCTATTTGGTTTCTGACCTGCTCATCTCCTCTCTCCCACCATGCTGTGGTTTGGGTATAGTTTGTCACTGGAAAAATTCCTGCTGAAATCTAACTGCTGGTGGAAAGGTCTGGAGTGGAGCCTAGCAGGAGGTGGGTGGGCCTGGAGGTGGAACCCTCAGGGAATAGATGATTGTTCCCTACAGCAGGTTGTTACAAAGTGAGGTTTCTGTTTTGCATAGAAGCCTGCTGGTTTGCCTTCCACCCTCACCACCTCTGGATGCAGAAGCCACACCATGTTCTTGGACTTTTCACCACCAGAATCATGAGCTAAACTGCGTCATTTCCTTATACACTCTGCTTCTTCAGACCATTGCAGCATCTCTAAGGGGCCTAGACGTGCTGCTAGAGCACTGTCCTCTCCACGGTGGGGCACTGTTGGCTGATGCAGAATCTCTAGTTCCTAGACAGTGGTGGGCATTAGTAAGTGCTCAGTAAATATTTTTGGAATTAGTGAATTTTTGCCATAAGAGATCCCGTCATTTAGTTTAACTGGGTTTCTACACATCAATTACAAAATTATTGTCACTGTGTAAAATCATCAACAGACCGTGAAAACAGCTGACGGTGCTGAGACTCACCTTCGGATTCTTTGGAGATAATGGCCTGGTCATGTTACTGTGAGTGCCAGGTAAGATGATCTGTGTGGGCGTCTTAGTTCTGGCTGCTAGGACAGAACACCACAGACTGGCAGCTTCAACAACGAACATTCATTTCGCACAGTTCTGGGGCTGGAATTTGAGATGGGGGTTCCTGCTGTGCTTCCTCTTGCTGGTTTCAGAGCATTGCCTTTTCTTCCTCTTATTAGGACACTAATTCTACTCACGAGGGCTCCACCCTCAACCTCATCGCTTTCCCATCACCTTGGGGGCGAGGGTTTGAACATAGGAATTTCAGGGGAACACAACATTCAATCCATAATAGTTGGTGTTTCATGGGGCAAGGGTTGTTCTCAGCAATCCTACCAAAATCACAAAGAGGGGTTACAGAAGATGTCCTGCAACTGGGACTGTACCTGCTATGAATCAAGGGCAGCAGTAGGGTCAATTTTCTAAACATTCCTCCTTAGCTTGGGTCTCAGGGGCATTCTCTTAGTAGAAGACAACACACAAACTGAGTTAAGGGCTTAACTCATACAGATCTGAAGTTCAAATAAAAAAAAAAGAACTATAGCTTCAGGCACATGTCTAATTTTCAACTTCATAAATAAAAGCTTTGGCAGAAAGTAGGTAATTTAATTACTATTACATTTAGAGAGGAAGCTAAAGAAAACACAGAGGGCTCCCAATTCAGTAGAATGTGATTATTTTCTTTCTCTCGGGTGCACGACTCCTGGTGTCAAAGTGCAGCTCTCTCCTCAACACCCCAAGGCCCTCTGGCTGTGACTCCAGAATTGCCCACGTCCTCCCCGAGGTGCCCCCTGTGACCCAGTCTTCAGAGCTCTGTGTGGCATCAGGTGCACCTTTACTCATAGGATTTGTTCACTTCTCTTGGAAGGTTATGGCCTGGATAAAATGTCAAGGATGGCTAAGCCCTAAAGATATGTGGTGCAGTAACTTTCCCCACAGTGTCCTGGGGCTGCAGGTAAACCAGGAGATCCCCAGCTCCTTTATAAGCCCCTCTTGTTTTCAGCAAATCTGCGGTTGGCGTTAATAGGACAAAAAAGCAGAACTTTGAAGGAAAAAAAATACCCAATATTCTGAAGACTATTTTAATCAGATTGATTTGATATCCTTAGATGTACACAGAGTTGAGAGTTAGGCTGAATGCCCCACGAGATACAGGTAATGGCCCAAGCCCCGACCCAGCCTGCCCTGGAATGCCTGCAGAGGATTCTTGACTGATAGCTGGGTCAGTCTTCGAGGAGAAATCACGCATCAACCCACCTATTTTGGGAGGCAAATCTCCACGGGACTCTTGGATTTCTGCATGGAGCCACCTGCTGCCTCGGTTCTGGCCTTCTTTAAGGACATTTGCCTGGAGGACATCCTGGAATGACAGAGGCTGTAGCCTTCCTTGGGGCAAAGGGCAGGCATGTTACCTGGCCAATGGGACAAAGACACTTCCATGGCAAATGGCCAGTGGGTTTCTTAAACTGAGATCTCCATAGTGGAATTCAGTATGTGTAACCCGTCTACCTGACCATTCTCCAGCTCTCCCACGAGATTTGAAGGGCCACGGGGGCCACGCGTGCGTAGAACTCATGCTGTGTGCTAGGTAGTCCGTGTCTTCATCAGCACCCACGAGACTGTGGGAGGGTAACTCATTAGGCTGCAGGACGGACAGAAACTCACTCCACAGTCCTGGACACCTCGTCATCCCTAACCCAAAACACATACAGGTTGACAGGTGTAAGTGGTGCTCAGCTGTATGTAATGTGGTAGGCAGGCTAACGCCCACCTCCCGAAAATGCCAATGTCCTAATTCCTGGAACCTGAGAGAGGGGGAACTCGAGGTTGCTGGTGGCATTCAGGCTGCCAACCAGCGGATCTCGGAATAGGGAGGGTGTCTGGGCTGACCCGCTGGCTAGTGCAACCACAGGGCGTGAGAGTGAAGAGGAGGCGGGTGAGGGCTCAGTAAGGATGTCACTGAGAGGAAGGCCACCTGCTCTTGCTCACTTTGGAGGAGGAAGGGGCCATGAGGTGTGGGATGCAGGCGTCCCCTCAACACTGGAGCAGGAAAGGGCCTCCTCCCCGCAGCCTCCAGAGCTGGTGACACCTTCGTTTTAGTTCAGTGAGCCCTGTCTTTGACTTCACAACTGTAAGATAAGAAATTACATCATTTCAGGCCACAGGTGTGTAGGATTTGCTAAGGCAGCAATAGAAAATAATGTGGAGAGGGTGGAGATTTTTCTTTAGCAGGAGGCAGGATTTCTGGAGCATGTGTTGTTGGCTCTGTTCCCTTCACAGCTTCCAGCTTCCTGCACTGTCTCCCAGAACCCAGGAGGTTCCCCTGCTGGGGCAGGGAGGAGCCCAGAGGCTGTGGCATCGTACCACAGGAGCACAGGCGTGTGCATGGGGTGTGTGTCTGTGCTGTTGCTGACATGTGCTGGTTAGGAATTAAGGAATTAGCTGGACAACTGAAGACCAACAGTGCAGATATTTTGTTTTTGTACTAAGAAAGGACAGGCATGTGGCCGAGTGGTGGAAGGCACAGGAAACGCAGCAGGGGTCATCCTGGTAGCCTCCTGTCAGTCACCTGCTCTGCTGCCCAGCACCCCATCCGTCAGACAGCGCACGCATGCCCCCACACATGCTCAAACACTCCAACATGGGTTTATTTTCAAATGTGCAGACACGCGTTCTCACATGCACACTCATTACGTGCACACACGTGCACAAACATGCATGCCTAAACCCATGCACACGTCATGAATACAAACCATGCAATGCACACACACACAAACTCATACCTCTATACCTATGCACACGTGAACAAGCACATACATACAATGCTCAAATGTGAACACTCGAGAACATGCTGTGCACACAAATACACATTTGTGAAAATCAATGCACACAGGAACTCACCTGCACACACAAGTATGTCCACACTCTCACACATGTCTATACCCACACACAGCATGTCCATACCCTCACACACACATGTCCACACATCCACACATGCACGTCTGCACCCTTACACACGCATTTCCACACGCTCACACATGCATGTCCATACCCACATGCATGTCTGCCTCCCACACATGCATGTCCACACCTGCACAAACATGTCTGCACCCACACATGCACGTCCACACTCTCACACACGCATGTCCGCACCCTCACACACACATGTCCACCCCCCCACGCATGTCTGCATACACAGGGCTCTCTGTGGAGCCCTCACAATGCTGATTCACCTCTGAGCGAGGTGCCGCAGGGCAGCGGTGGAGTCTGACAGTGTCCAGGAGTCAAGGAGAGAGGCAGAGACTGGGGAGCTACCCACAGACTGTCATTGGCAACAACATAGAAAGTCCAAAGGTTATTGTTATGCTAGAAAAACATTGCACTTCATAAAACCATGTTTATTCAAAAAAATCTATTCAGAAAATCTGGAAAGCATAATAAATATCTGTACAGTGGCCGCCCATCTCCAACATGAAATGTAAAGCGTGAACATGAACATGGTCTGTAAACATAACTGCCGAGCTTGTAAACAAAGTGCCGAGTCAGAAGAGCCGGGCAGGGAGGTGTGTCCTCTGCTCTGCGCCCGCCAGGCCTTCCCGCCCTCCTCACCGCCCAGGAACCTGCAGTGTCCTTCACAATCCTCAGTGTGCCCGACTCTTGGCAAGGTGAGGGGTAACAAAACCATGTCAGAAATAAACAGAGTGCAAATCAAATTCTATCATGTGAAGCGTAAGGTCAAAACCCCAATGTGCGGCTTTAGGAGTAACACCATTTAATTAACAATACTGGCTCACATTAAGTACTATTATCACGTCAGAAGTCAAACAATCTTCCAAACATCAACACACACAGAGTTAGTTTAAAATCACGCACAGAGCTGACTTAAGGATACAAGTGAAAGCCTCACCTCTTGCCCACATTCAACTTTGGGGGGGGGATCAGCGAAAAGCCCCCTTGCTTATGGGGCAAAGTCGAGCATTTCTCCCACACTGGGGGCTGCCAGGTTGGGGGGTGCTGTAGTGGTGCCCTGCAGGGACTGCAGGGCTGGGGTAGGAAGCCTGAGATCTGGGGCTCCGTCTTTTCCTTGCGAATGCTGTGGTTTTCTGATCCAGAGGGGAGTGATTATCTGAGTGAGCAGGCAGGGCTGTGTAACCTTCTGGGAGTCCCTGACATTTGTGCAAATCACCCGGAGCCCTGCACTAGGGGTGGTGTGCACGGCTTCCGCCAAGTGCAAACTGTAATGACACCTTCCACACCTGGACCACTGTGGGAACAGCACAGGCCCTGGCTAGTTCACTCAGGATTTTTGGAAGCTTAGTTTAAAATATGACATAGCGTCTTAGGCTGACTGTCTCTGAAGGATTTCAAGTATCAGTTTGTTCTGGATAAGGGTGGGAAGGAGAGGTATTTTATAGACACTGGGCGGGGCAGGGACAAGGATGCCGCTGACATGCATTGAGTAGGCGGAAGGACAGTGTGGTGTGGCGCTGAGCCTCTGGGTCCCTTTGGCACGTGTAGTTCAGAAGGTAAGGCTGTGTGAGCAGGTGTTACTGAGAAGGAGCAAGGGCGTGAGCCTGTGAGCACACGGTGGAGGGACAGCCATCTCCCAGCGATGCTTCTCCCTCCCTCCCGCCTCCGTCTCAGGACTCAAAGCCACAAACAAACATGCAGACAAAGCCGGTCTTGGGCTCTGGGCAGAATCAGAAACGACGTTGTTCATGTCTAGGAGAGAAGATTGACTTAAGGACTTTTTACTTTTCCCTAAGTTTTGAATAAGAAATGAAATAATTCAGACCTTAGAAACAAAACTGTCATGAGGAGAAGATACTTTAGTCTTGAGAAAATGTATTTTCTAATGAGAAAAACCCAGTGGGCACTGCAGGAAAACAGGTGTGTAATCTGTCCCTCACCTTTTATTCTTTGTGGTTCTCTGAGAAAATCCTCAGGGAATAATTAAAGCTTCTGAAATAAGGTTATATTTTAAGATTTGACAATAATTAGACCAAGCTAAGGAGTTATTTTTCAGAGTGCTGCAATTTGGGGGGGGGGGAGGTTTGGGTACTGGAGTGACTGGAGATGGAAGGAAAAAGCAACAAAACATCTTAGTGAAAACCTGGCTGCGACCAATACGTGCCCCCAGACCCTGCTGGCTGCCCTTTGAGGGCCAGGCACTCTGGGGTGCCTCCCATCCTGGCACGCCCTCCTTCTGTTCCCTCAGCAAGGCAGTCTGTGTCACTCCACACCGTGTGCACAGCACACCAGGGAAATCCAAAATACTGCAGAAAGGTCCGTCTCAGACAGATCTGTGCAGTATAGACACAAAATGCAACACAAAACCACAGGCCCACGAGGCGCATCGCCCCAGCCCCAGCACGTCTCGTGCTATCCGTCCCTGTCCCGTCACCCTCCCCCTCCCTTGGTTGAAGAAAGAGCGACAGGAGGAAACGAAGCTCAGCTTCTCCAAGGCTCACAGTTCTTCCGGAGACTAGAAAGCTGAAGGTGAACGCAGCAAAACCACGGCCTCAGGGAAACCCATACAGGGCCGCCCAGGAGCTCGGCCATGAGACCACCAGGCCAGGACAGGGCACAGAGGTGCGGCCTCGCCCAGCGCCCCCATCCTGTGACCTGCAGCCTTTGAGGCAGAGGCACGGCCATCCTGATTCCAGGTAGGGCCTTCCCTCATCCAGATTCAAAAAATCAGAGGGCAATAAGGAAGCGGCTCTTTGGATTATTGTGGATGGAGCCAGGCGCCTACCCCCAGCCCAGTGGAGGTGGCTGAGGGCCTGGACACCTCTGGCCCCATCCAGACTCTGCACCCCCCCAACCCCCATCCTTGCTGACACAGCCTGCATAACTGGGGCTGGCCCATGTACGTACAGGCCTCACACCTGGAAAATAATCTCTCCATACAAACATAAGCCATGACATGAGAAGGCTTAGAGGTTCCCAGAGAGGTTCCCACAGGGTGCCGCATGACACGAGCTCGCTGGGTAGGGACGGAGGAGGAGGTGCAGGTGTAGGAGGCAGGGAGGCTTCGGAGGGCTCCGACCCTCTCCAGGGCTGCGAGAGAAGCACACACATGGCCAGCTCCGCTGCACGTCCCACGCGAGGTCGCTTCGGCCGTGTCTGTTTGCCGGAGAGGATGCTTGGCGGGTGGCTAGGAGCTGGCGGCTGCCGTCCTGCTAGCTACAGCCTGGTGGACGTGAGCCTCTTCATGCCCCGGCGCTGGGCCAGGTTGGATGACAGCACTGGCTCCAGCCGCGGAGCCTGAGGTGTTCTGTTCAGGGCAAAGTAGGTGGCAGCCATGGCACCCTGCAAACAGAAGGGGGAAGGGGGGCTGGCCGTGGTGCCCCCACTCCTGCGTGGGGGGCTGGAGCCAGGGGACCAATGGGCCTCAGTGTATCCCAGGTACAGTGGTGAGAGCTTCCCCCAGGATTGCTGTAGAGTCTGGCACACGGGGCCCACAGGGAAGGACGATGCCATTCTCATCACAGTCTCCATCAACCGTCCCAGGCCAGCCACACCCTGTGCTTGTGCCGTGGGGACAAATATTTTAGACACCTGTGATCCCCTGCACTGTTCCCAGGGAGGCCAGGCCTCTCTAGGGGCCAGTGGGGCCGTAGCAGCACACTCACGGCCAACACCAAGCCCCCAGCCGCAGTTTGCCTCTTGACAGCAACGTGGACGAGTGTGATGAATGGGTTCACCCTGGAGTGGATCTGATCCCCAGAAGGGACCTAGAATGGGCTGCTTCTGGCTGGGTGTCCCCAAGTCCTGAGTCAATGGGCACAGTCCACACTCCTCAGAAGAGGAGGCCTGCCTCGGAAGACCTGCTGACCTGAGGGGCCACTGCTGCTATGAACAGAATTCACTCACAAAAGGAGAACTTTTGCAGACCTCTGATCTAGAAGTGAGGCTTTGGGACTTGGCGTGGGACAGGCAGGACGCCTCCCACCACCACCTCCACGGCGCCACGACTTAAAAGAGGCGCTGTGTGCGATGTGTGTGGCCTGTGTACAAGTAACGCAGGGGGCCGTGACTGTGCTGGGCCCCTCCCTGCAGGAGTTTCCCACCACCACCTGCCCGCCCTCTGCCTGTCGGTACCTTCACCAGGTGCACGTCCTGTCTGCTGAGCTGGTTTGGGGACAGGTACTCCCGGTTGACAATCCATGGGTGTCTGAGCACCTGCACTGCAGTGAGGCGCTGATGGGGGTCCACGTGCAGCATCTTGGACACAACATCCTGCGGGGAAGGTCGCGGGGGGGAGGACCCAGAGCCGGTCAGAGCCCTCCTTGTGCAGCACCCACCCACCATCTCCACAGTGAGTCTCTGCATTTTATGGCCAAATGTTTATTTTCAAGTTTAGAAGTATGAGAATAGTTTATAGCTATCACAAACTCAGCAGGTCACAGGAAGTTGTATCTTTGGTGAAAGATTTAGTGTTGAAAGAAAAATTAAAGATGATGTTTGTAAATAGATATCATTCTATTTTTATAAAAGTGACATCCTTCTAAACGGAGAAGTTGAAATAATATTCCACAGATGGAAATCTTTTCATAGTAATAGATCTAGTTACATTTTTATCAGGCTTGTCCACAAATATTTATCACAAATAGTCACCAGCCACAGAGACTGTTTAGTACAACCTGGAGCCATCACCTATGCCCAGGGAGCTCATGTCCAGTAAAGGTAATTTTTTTATTTGATTGTAAAATAATTATAATAAAAATTTCTAAACTTGGTTTAAATCTAGAGCTCCATTCTGCATGTAGAACGCACATCCAGCTGCACTGTGGATCACATTTCACAGAGTGTCTTGTAATTTATACTCGATGTGTCTGTTCTGTTGTGCATCCTGATCATCCCTGAGGAAAACAGGGCAAATGTCACTTTTCCTATCTTGCAGATGAAGACACTGAAGTTTACAGTAAGAAGTCACTGAAGGAAGACCCAAGAGGAGAAGCCATATATATATATTTTATTTTATTTTATTTTATTTTTGAGACACAGTCTCACTCTGTTGCCCAGGCTAGAGTATCGTGGCATCATCGTAGCTCACAGCAACCTCAAACTCCTGAATTCAAGTAATCCTCTTGTCTCAGCCTCCCCAGTAACAGGGACTACAGGTGCCTACCACCACAGTGGGTAATTTTTCTATTTTTAGTGGAGACAGGGTCTCAAGCTCCTGAGCTCAAACCATTTACCTGCCTCGGTCTCCCAGAATGCTAGTATTACAGGTGTGAGCCACCGCACTCATATTCTTTCCACTAGCCCACTCTCCTCTCTATAGTGTTCCCATTACATTTAAAAAGAAAAAAAAAAGAAAGAGAATGAAACACAATGGGAGGTGGGATCACCTAATAAAATTGTGAACATAAACCACAAGTACAAAACACTATGTCCTGGAACAATGTCCTTTTTCTGCAAAGAAATCAATGTCTCTTCATATCTGACAACATTAACCTTGGTGACTTCTTGAAACAAATACTCCTGGAAGCATCATTGTTCCCATTTTCAGGTGTTCAAGACTCATCACTGCCCCTTGTGTGAAAAGTGAAAATACTGGTGCAGGTACTCACTTTTGCTGCATCGGATATCGAGTCCCAGTTTCCCCCAGATAGGGCGTACTTCCCACTGCCAATCCGTGCCAAGATCTCTTCAGGAGTATCATCTGGTCCGTTTGCAAACGGGGTAAATCTGTGCGATGAGATGATTTATGGTAATGAGCTTCCATTTCATAACATAAAATAAGCTTTACAATCAGCATAACCACTTTGTTGTTAAAAAGAATAGCTATTTTCTTTTCCCTGCTATGCTGTGAAGTTGGGATTCACAGTAAAGAGGAATTGATTTCCTAATGCTCTGACCCCTTTCCTCCCTTGGTCAATGGGGCATGTGAAGAATCTGCTGTGAACCTCAGGGGTTAGCCCTTCTAGACCCTTTTTGGTCACACTGGGGATGGAAGGTGCAAACAGTTTGCCTTGTGATTCGGTTTCTGTGGTGACACTGCAGTGTCATGGATGAGCAACTGAGGTTTAAAGTTCATCTATTACCAGCTCTGGGTTCTTTGATAAGTTAATCTTTGGAGACTTAATTCCACATGCAAAGTGTACACAAGAATGTGTGTGAATGGCCAGGCACGGTACTGGCTGCACTGTAAGTGCAAAGTTGATGTTTATTCTGTCAACCCTTAGCACACACCAGGGCATGACCAGGGGTGCCCTTCCAGAAAAGGAACTGGATATGATTCTGATCGTACATCCTTAGGCAGCAAAGTCTGTGATCCTTGTTTTATGTGCAGGGAAAGTGAGTGTCCGAGACTCACCCACCAAGTAGCCCAGTAATGTGGCATCAGGGAAGGACTGCAAGCCCTTCCTTTGCCTGGATCTGGGCAACTGTCCTCTGCTCTGACACTACCTCACAACTCCTCGGTACCCAAGAAGCAAGCCATTCTCTCCTACTCTAGCAAGGAGCAGGCCATTCTCTCCTACTCTAGTAAGGAGCAGGCCATTCTCTCCTACTCTAGCAAGGAGCAGGCCATTCTCTCCTACTCTAATAAGGAGCAGGTCATTCTCTCCTACTCTAATAAGGAGCAGGCCATTCTCTCCTACTCTAATAAGGAGCAGGCCATTCTCTCCTACTCTTGCAAGGAGCAGGCCATTCTCCTACTCTAGCAAGGAGCAGGCCATTCTCTCCTACTCTAGCAAGGAGCAGGCCATTCTCTCCTACTCTTGCAAGAAGCAGGCCATTCTCGCTCATTCTCGCAAGGGCACTTCATCTACGTTGCTACAGCAAATAGAAGTGGAGGTCTAGAATCCTATGTAAGTATTTCATAAACTCTAACATGTTAGGAGCCAGCGGATCTTACAGGATCCTAGACCTTCCTGCATAGAAGGAACCACAGAGTGTCCTCACTTGGGGATGAGGGAAGAGAGACCAGTATCAGTTGGGGTTTAGCTCAGGACACCCGGACAGTGAGCCCAGGCCTGGTGGACAGAGGTGCCTCCATGTGTCTCCTCACAAAGAACTGGGTTGTGCATGGCTAATGGCCACGAAAACCAGGTATGACCCAGTGAGTGGCTGTCACCTTCCCAGATGCTGCCTGGCCCTGACGCTTCTGTGGTTGCTGTTTGGCTCAAGACGATGTTTCGCGGGCACAGTGTTCCTGCCTTTTGAGAGAGTGGCGGGTGCAGCAAAGAAAGTGTGGACGACACAGGGAAAAGGCTGCATGTAGAGGAAAACACAGGGCTCAATTTCCCGTCCTGGTTCTCCAGACTTGTGGGGGCTGTGTCAGTCTGAGCCCTTCCCTGGCAGCCTGGGTGTGTGTGTGGCTGGTGCTGTCTGCACTCCGACACGAGGGCGGGCCAGCTCCTGCCTCAGCAGGGACCAGCATTGAGGCTCCTGCCGCCGTCCCTTACCCTGCCAGCATGGTGTACAGCAGGATCCCCAAGCTCCAGATGTCACACGCGGCATCATACCCCTGACGCTTCAGAACCTGCGGGGGGGCAGACCACAGATGAACACTCCCTGTTTCTCCAGGGGCACCTGCGCCAGGGGTCAGCAGGAGAACAGTGTGTCTGCAGCGAGGCCGTGGTCAGGAATGTGGGGCTGACCCCACTGTGCTGTGCGCAGAGGCCCCCCAGAGAGCCCCAGCTCCTGCCACACACACCACAGACCGCCTGAAGAGGAGGCGCTTCATTTTCAAGGCTTAAGTGTTTTTGAAATCGTTTGTAACATAAAATCTCCCATTTTAACCCTCTGCAAGTGTCCGGGTCAGTGGCACTAAGCACATCCCTGCGGTTGTGCCGCCACCACCACCGTCCATCCTCACATGTTCCCAACCTGGAGCCCCGTCCCCAGTCTGCCCACGCTCCCAGCCTCTGCTGGCCCCTGTCCTGTCTCCTGCCTCTGGTTCCTGTGGGGACCTCTGATGAGTGTGCCTGGCTCCCACACTTCTCGTCATGTCCTCCAACTCTGTCCGTGTGCCCTGGAGCCTCACTTTGTGGTGCTGGGTAACAGTCCACTATGCACACAACGGGTGCCGAAAACGTGCATCTGGAGAGCAAAGGCCCACGGGCCGGAGCCGGTCCACAGCAGGCTGCGTGAACATCTGCCAGCTCGGCCTTTCCCCCAGGGGCTACCCTGAGACCCTGCATCTTCTTCCTCTGTCCTGTCTCTGCTCTAAAACTCACTGCTCTTTGTCCACAACGCCAGATGAGCTGGAGCTCAGAGTCGCTCTGAGGACAGCCCAGTCCCCAGGCCCTCCAGGCATGTGTGGAATATACATGTTCAGAGACCTTCATTTGTTCTCCTGTTACTCTGCCTTCTATTTCAGGCCTCCATCTCAGCTAAGAACCTATGAGGGTTAAGGGAAAACTGACTAAGGGAGGCACCACTAGGGGCTCATAAGCAGGCTACACAGGCTGCCCAGGTGTCTGGGTAACGCCTCGGTAACCAGCAGTGGCCTCCACTATGCATCCATGCACGTCTGTGCCTGGCACACACGAGCACTGTGCTGCGGACCAGTGGCCGTGGGTTCCCTCCCAAACAGCCACTAGACCCACCATGATGCCAGGCAGGCCTTCTCTGAGCACTGGCCACGTCTGGCCCCGCTTGCTCCAGAGCAAGGCTCCAACCTCAGCCTCTACCCTTCCCTTCCTCCATTCACTTTCCACTCAGGGGCAAAACAGGTGCTTTTCTCTTCTTTTCTTTTTTTTTTTTGCAGTTTTTGGCCGGGGCTGGGTTTGAACCTACCACCTCTGGCATATGGAGCCAGTGCCTTACTCTGTTGAGCCACAGGTGCTTTTCTAAAAAGCAAGACCCCAAACTTGTCTCCAGAAACCTATCAAGGACATGAGAACCTCATGGACACCGACCCCAGGCAATGGCAAAAGGGAAGGCTCACAAGATGGCCTTGCTGAGATTCTCCAACAAAGCCCACGGATTTTTACATGAGCTTCAGTGGCAAATCACCACAGGACCATAATATTCTCAAATTTGACAGCTGTCACTTGATTCTGTTAGGAAAAAAAATCTGGGGCAAGAATTATGGTGCGAAGCACATCTGCAAACTTCATTCTTGCACAGCACTGTCAGAGCTTCCTCTGACCCCAGATGTCAGCGCCAGCCGTGTCCTGCATGTGGGAAGATGGCGGCGGCCTGTCTGTCCTATCAGCTTGGAATAAGTATGAAGATTTGGTCCAATTGTCTATAGCACGATGATGATTTTACAGGAAAATGTTACCTTTAAAAAAGTTTTCAAATGGGAGAATAAAATGATAAAAGTCACTCTGTCTGAGCAGGGTTGTGGTGGGTTCAAAGGCAGGGAAGGCCCCCATTCTATCCTTGAGAGCTCTGCTAGGATACCAAGACTCCTGCCCTACACCCATCCGCCCAGGTCCTCCGCACGTAGCAGAAACCAAGAGCTGCTTTAGGGACCGATGGCCTGAACTCCAGCGCCAGAGGGTCTTACCTCTGGGGCCACGAAGTTGGCCGTGTAGCACGGTGTCATCAGCAGCCCGTTCTCTGCTCGCAGCTGCTTGGCAAACCCAAAGTCACAGATTCGGATGGATTCAGGGTTTCCAGACTCATCCATGTACAGAATGTTACTTGGCTTCAGATCTCGATGGACCACCTGGAAGGCAGGAGGCGTCCCCCTAGTTAGGGGGCCAGGGACTGGGCAGGAGAGCGGTGGAGTGAAGTATGCAGAAGGCCGGGGTCAGCCTGCAGCAGGCCCAGGGGAGCCGCGCAGGTGGGCGCTGTGTTCTCGACAGGGGCCCTCCGCCTCTCTTACATGTCCCTTAGGGCAAGCACCTGTTACCTACTTTCATAGTGAACGGACATTCGCGCAGATAGATAAGCACCTATCTAAGACCAGGGAACAGCTCACTGGAGCTATGACGTGAATGGAAATGGGGTGAGTTCAGGTGACAGGAATACAAATCTTTACTGACTGTGTGCCAGGACTGCGAGGTCCAGATGGAGGCTGAATGTCTCAGATGTCCTGTTAAAATACAGGGGGGATGACCAAAGCAGGAAACTGAGCCCCATTTACAGAGGTCTCAAAGGTGAGCAAGAGAAGACTCCAGATTCACCTTCATTTTCTCCCTCCCTTGACAGAAACAAAGGTGCAAAATGTGTCCTGGAGAACAGGGTGTGCAACCTGTGTCCCAAGGGCCACACGCTAATGTCATGTGAACTGTCTATCTGAGGTGTTGGATAGCATGGAAAGTACACACAGAACTTTATTCTGCTCATCAGCTTCCCTTAGTGTTTGTGTATGTGATGTGTGGCCCAAGACAACTCCTCTTCTTCCAGCGAGTGGCAGAGAAAAAAAAGGGTGGACATTCATTTGCCTGCTCTGGGAAAACCTGGAAATGCCCAGCATTCCCAGACTATGTGCGGCCATAGCAAAGGGCCCTCAGCGCGGGTCTCACCCCCTGGGAGTGCAGGTAGTCCATGGTCTTGGCGATGGTGCACAGCACGCCGCTGGCCTCGCGCTCCGAGAAGCATCTCTGCTGGAGAATTCGGTCCAGGAGCTCCCCGCCGCGCATCAGCTCCATCACCAGGTACACGTGCTTGCCATCGTCATAGACCTGGAGGGCAGAAGGGGCACACCGCGCTCGGACGGGCCACCGCGACTGCCTCCTGCTGGTTAATAAGGAGCGACCAGTCCAGAAGGGGGGAAGCGGGGAGCAGGGCAGGGGAGGGGAAGCAAGGTCATTCCAGTCCCACCAGGAGCGGCTCTTGGAGGGAACAAAGCAGCCTTAACAGGCTGGGGACGAGGGTCTGCGTGGCTGGGCCTGCAGAGTGCACGGCCCGTCCTCAGCTGGAGCGAACGACCACACGAGGCTGCCCGGCCCCTCTGAGGTGAGCTGCTCAGATGTTCAGAGACGGGACATTGTCGCAGCCACACAGAGGCAGTCTCCTGGTGCAGGGCTTTCCAAACTTTAATGGGCATCAAATCGGGGGGATCCTCCTTAATGCACACCCTGGTCCCACTGGGCGGGCGAGCCTGGTACCTGCTTTCCTCACCCCTGCTCGGTGACATCTGTGCCGTCCTCCCCCCCAAACCCCCACCGCCCAGGGCCAGCACGAGTGGCCAGTGGCTCTGGTCCACACTAGCTTTCATCTCACAAATCAGAAAAACATACCCTGGTTGTTTTTATGCTAAGCTGGTGTGTTGAGACCACATGCACATGCCTGTCACCGTACCTCAGGGGCACAGAGGCAGTGCTCAGGCCTGGGGCTCTGGGTGTGTGATGCCGGAATCATTTTGGGGTTCAGGGAAGAGGGAAAGCCTGTCTCTTCTCCCCCGGGCCTCCTGTGGCACAGTGTGGCTGAGCACCTGGGCAAAGCACCAGGAACGTCCCAATAGGGCGGCCCCAGAAGCCTCCAGAAGCTCCGCAGCTGAGTCTCCTGTCGGTGTCAGACCTGACCCAGCCCCATCTCACCGCCTCCTCCCTCTCCACATCAGTTACGTTTATGGGGCAACAACTCACTGGGTGATAATTCACACACCAGCCCCCGCCCCCAACTCGGGCACCAGGGGCCGGGCTGCAGGATCAGAGAGCTGCCACTAGCTTGGTGTCAGCGCTTCCGTGTCGCATGAACAAGCTGGAGGCCACTTACGTCCTTGAGGGAGATGATGTTCGGGTGCTGGCCGTACCTCAGCAGAATCTCGATCTCTTCCGAGGGGTCTCTTTTACTCTTGTCGATGATCTGGAACAAACACAGCGGTGCCCTGAGGGGCCAGCTGCAGGGGCTTGGGGTCTCTTCAGAGCGGGTCTGGGTCACGTCTGGCCCCAGCAGCTTCCCCACTCACATGGCTATGCACTGCCTGCGAGGGCTAAAGGACCCTAGAAACTCTCGGTCCTTTCTTTCTTCCCCGACTCGAGTGGGTGTCCATTTACTGAGAGGAGGGAGAGCCTTAGACATGAAATCTCAGATACTACAAGGCTGTGTGGTGGTGGGGACCCGGGGATCTCTCCCAGGTACCCCAAACAGCAGAACGTGTGCCCGCACCTCTGTGGGCTTTGCTCTACCGGAGACGACCGTCCCGCCACTGCACCTCTGGTCCTGCTCTGCGCTACGTGCCAGCAAGGAGGTGAGTGAGATTCTGGGTCCTCAGCGGAGACGCTGGGGCTGGAGCGCAGGCTGGCTTCGCCACTGTGGCCCAGACACACGTGCTGTCTCTGCCCCTGTCAGTGTCTGTACCCTGTGTCTCGGGATGACAGGTGTGATTGTCCCATGGAAACAGGTGGCTAACACCTTCCGAGCCGCCTGAATCATGCCGTCTGCCCCCTCAGGGGTGGGGACAGCAGGAGTGGGGCTGGGAAGGCACCTTTCCTATTCTGAGTGCTGTGGACTCCCCACGGGAGCAGAGGGCATGCTTAACGCACATCGCCAGGCGGGGTGTCTCCTCCGACTTACCAAAAGGATCAATATATTTGAAACAAGGATAGCAGAACACGTATCAACCATAGAATTTAATGAAAACCTTCTCCTCCTATAAACTTAATTTAAAAAAATGACCTCAAGAAAGAACTTCAGTTTTTTTCTAGTGGAAAAAGTTAAAATTTACATGCCAATCAGTTCTCCTTCTAAAAATAAGCCCTATTCATGCAAACATCTGTCTTAATTCCATTTCCTTTTTGGTGACAAATTGCATACACAGTATGGAAATGAGAACAGAAACACTAATGTTATTTTCCACAATCTGATGTGAATGCAGATTGCAGCTCAGGGAGGTGGCTGGAGCTTGTACTGTGTTAACTGCGGCCACGTTCTGTCTCTGTGATTAAGAGCTAGGTGACACACATCCTCACACAGTTCTAAGGAACTCACTTCATTTTATTTATTTATTTTTAATTTTTTTGTAGAGACAGAGTCTCACTTTATTGCCCTCGGTAGAGTGCCGTGGCATCCCACAGCTCACAGCAACCTCCAACTCCTGGGCTTAGGCGATGCTCTTGCCTCAGCCTCCCAAGTACCTGGGACTACAGGTGCCCGGCTATTTTTTTGTTGCAGTTCGGCCGGGGCTGGGTTTGAACCAACCACCCTCGGTATATGAGGCCAGCACCCTACTCGCTGAGCCACAGGCGCTGCCCAGCTCACTCCATTTTTATCTGACTCTATTGCTAAGGCAAACTAAGGGACTTCTTGTTAGTAACATAACCAAAGTCTGCGACTAGAGAGGTGGGGTGGCCATGCGTTAAGGAATGTGCCTCCCTGCGGGGAAATCTGGCCCTAGTGACGATTCAAGTCTGGTTCCGGTACAGCTTTCTGGACAAAGTGGAAAAGTGGAACTGCCGATGAACAGGCCGTGGGCCTGGCCTGCATGTCTGAGACGTAAAGGACCAGGAGAAAAAGCCGAAATAGCAGCAAAGTCATTATCTTTACATTCTTGAGTTATATCCACTTTTTTGCAATAGCCTCTGGTTCTGTGATCAAAAACATCCTGAAATGGCTACATTTGAGTTCCCTAGAGTGACTTTGGGCACTTCTCTAGAACCTAGTCCTACAACTGCTGTAGAAAAGGTGTCCAAAAACAGTTGTGTCAATGAATGAAGGTAGCCAGCTTCCCGAACGAGGGGCCTGGGCAGAACGGAGCGTTCCACGGGCAAGAAGTACTCTGTCGAAACAATTATATTACAACCTGTGGTTTATAAAACTCCAACCTGAAATAAAGCTCCTGACTCACATTTTTCTTTTAATCAGCACTTACCTACCACGTATGATGATAAATGAAGAAAAGAAAACTCTTCATTTATCCACTAAGACTTAGTGGATAAGTCCCTAGCCCCTGCCAGCGTCAGACTTTCTTGAGGTGCTAGAGCTACAGCAAAACCAAAACAAAGCCCTCGCCTCCCTGGAGGACGTGCCACGGGGCTGTGCACACGGACAGGGACAACGCACACTATGAAGAGGAAAATGCAGGTGGAAGGTGGAGGAGACGGGTGAGCACGAGGGAGCCCCCGGATAAGGAATCGCTTGATGGCAGAGACAGCTGGTGTTGGGCAGAATGAACATGAGTTTATCAGAGGGATTCACAATATACTACCTCATCCTTAAGTGTTTCTTTTTGTTGTTGTTTGGAGACATTCAAGGTAAATTTGCCAATAATCTATAATCCTGACCCAAGCTAAAGCCAGGGACCTGAGATATTTTGGCTGGTGTGTTTTATGGTGAGGCTGGGCACTTTCCCAGGGCAAGAAGCACAGGATAACTGTGCCCAGTGGATACTGGGAGCATGTTCTTGAGCTTTTGCCTTTTTTTTTTTTTTTTAAACTTCCATTTCCACAAAATGGCCGTGGAGCTGTGAACAGAATGGGGCCATCTCACAGCAGTCACTGATTTGAACAATCTTCAGAGTTCAAGAAAATCAGCTGATGAAAATTATTCCTCTGACGCCCCTGCTTGGCAAGGCAGGGTCTATCTCCCTAGATGTTCATGGTACAGCACCAGGGGCTGCAGATCTGCAGCCTTGCTGAGAGGATGTGCGCAGTATGCTTGTTACAAAAACTACTCTGAGTTTAGCAAGAAGTTTTGTCTTTAATGTACATTTAACCCACTAGAAAACTCTAGAAATTGGTATTCTGGATTCCCAGATCAAATATTTAATCTAGCAATAATTACAGAAGCTAAAATGACTGTGCGGAGATGATCAATTATATGATGGATTATAGACAATCATACAGTTTTTGATGGCTGGCACGAACACTATTTGCTCCCCGGTGAAGGTTTTGCAAATAATTCCAGCTTAGACTCCTGTTTATTTCTCTGATTGCTTTTTGGTGGCTGTGTCTTCCTCCAACTCTCCCCTTCCCCCTTATCCCTCCTTCCTTCCCTTGCCAAATGCTATGCCTGTCCCTCAACTCTACATTCTCAAAATAACAAGGGCCCAGGCGGCACCTGTAGCTCAAAGGAGTAGGGCGCCGGCCCCATATACCAGAGGTCGTGGGTTCAAACCCGGCCCTGGCCAAAAAAGACTGCAAAAAAAAAAAAAAAATAGAATAATAAGGGCCCAAAGCTTTAATTCTTGGTATATGTTATATAATAAAGTTAATGAAGGAGGCCAGTTCCTACAAGTTGGATATAAACCAATATTCACAACTACAAAACAATCCTTGAATGGGTGACATCACCTCAAAGCAAACTAAACTCCATCCGATCAGAGCTGGGAACTGGCAGGCATAGAGGACGCTTCTCATGCTCAGATGTTCCTGCTGGGGTCAGTGCTCACATACCCACTGTGCTCACAGCTGACCGATGCTCACACGGGCACCATGCTCACACCTGCTGCTCACACCCACACCATGCTCACATAGGCACCATGCTCCCACCTGCTACTCACACTTGCCCCTGCTCACACCCACACCTTCCTCACACCTGTGCCATTTGGCAGAGGGCACTCCCTGCAAGCAAGTCATCTCACCTTCACAGCGTACTCTGTGTCAGTGGCCTTGTGCACACATCGCTTGCACACGGAGTAGGAGCCCACCCCGATATCCTCCTTGATCTCGTAGCCATCAGTGAAGTGGATGTTGTTCCCATGTAATTGCTGTGGGAGACCAAGAGAAGAGAAGGTGCCAGTGCTCTCTCACCAAGTCACAGCCACCCACGCTCAGGAGCCGGGGCGCGGGGAGGTGCAGACTGAACGGGGGATGCTGAGGCCCAGGAGTTCATGGATTCCTTTGCTCCAGGTCTCAGAGCTACTTAGTGCTGGTTCTAAATCTAAATCCTGACTTCTCTGGTTCCTAGGATTACGACTCTTAACTTTTAGACACTAGATCAATCTGTGTCCACTGGGTGGCTGGGTCTCTCTCCCATAGGTTTACGAGAAGGAGAAGGTGGAAATGAAAAGGCAGAAATGCTTGCAGCAGCTGCGTGTGGCTCCAGTGCTGCCTTCCAAGTGAGACTCTGGATGGAACAATCTCAGGGCAGCCCTGACCAGCACCCACCACCCACTCCCCACTCCCCACAGGAACAAGGTGCCAGCAGCCCAGTGTACACTGTCACAGCGAGTGTCCACTTCACACATGCTGCAGTTTCCTAATGGTGACAGGGAGAGAAGTGTCACGGAAATCTAGTGGCATCCAATTTGCCCTGGCTGTTCTTAAATGGGTTTAGCTAGAACTCCATCTAGAGCTCTCTGTATTCTGGTCACAACTTCTGTGGGCACCCCAAAGATGGCACCCACAAAGCAAACTGCTGTCAAAGATGCCCTCGTCTCCAGCCACAGACACTGGTGGTGACGTTCTTCAAGGACTTTCCTTTACGATGAGTGTGAAGTAGGGTGCAGATCACCATGGGGACCGCTGCCAGCATCGCCACGGCAGACGCTCGGGAGCACCAGTAAGATTTGGGAAGGAGAAGACTGTCGTCCCCCCTGCCCCAGGCACCAGCACCGCGGCTGTCGGAGGCCGTGGCGGACCCCAGAGCCAGGCTTCAGCCACACGCCCCTTACCCTCGACCCAGCAGAGGCAAATGGAGTTACCTGCACGATCGGGTGAACCGGGACCTTGTGTGGGCCTTGCTGTGCGGGCTCCTGCACCAGGCTCGAGGCCACGAAACTGAATCCTCTAAACAGATGGTGAGCGTTGGCACTTGGGGGCACGCCTGGAGAGTCTGTGGGACGGGGGCAAGGTCAGACTTCACGGAGCTGGGCAGCCTCAGGCTGAACTGGTGGTGTGTACGTTGTGTGTGTACACGTGTGTTGGAGGGGAAGGCAGAACAGACATGCAGAAATGCTGACGCAGATGAAACTGCTTTATCTTGGATAGTGGAAATGGTTTGATTTTTAAATGGCAAAAATACCTAGAACAAAAACTTCAGGGTAAGCACTGATTACATCTCTTAGTTAGCTGCCTTCTGAATTTACGGAATCACCATCTTAGAATCCTCGGTGAAGCGGACTGAGCAGACTCACTTCAGACTGAGGCTCAGAAGCTGAGGCGTCCTCCCCCAGCCCCGAGGCGCCTTAACGTGAGGACTCGGGTCACTCTGGAGCATCTGTGAAGTGTGCCAATGGCAAGTGCTGGGCATGCACCAAGGAGTGTGCGGGGAGACAAGACATGTTAACTGGAACTGATATACTTCTATTGTGAAAGGAAAATCTGTTGTAAAAATAAAATAAAATCCTAACCCCCACTGATGGACTGAACCCCCTCTCTGCCAAGGGGACCCCAGGAAAACCTTAAAACTGATCCTGGCCATAATGAAAAGTAAAGTGGGACACACTTCATTGAGCCCCTTCCTCTGTTTTGGAGTCTGGGCACAAATGACCAGCACTGGTGTTAACAGAGATCAGAAGACTTACTAAGAAAAGCCCCTCTTTGGGGCAAAAACATATCAAATTAGAATCTGGAATTATGCACACGGGGCCATGCGCGGCAAAAGCAAGGTCACACCTGCAGGCCATCGCTTTGTTTAAGAGATCACTGTAGGTCACTGTGGCTTGCTCTGTGACCAGCAGTCTCCTCATCTCAGCATCCCTCTCCACCAACTCTAGGCTTTTAGACAAAGCTTTAATCCTGTAGCCAGTTACCAATTACAGAATCCCTAAATCCACCCACGTCCCGGTTTGGAGATGTCTCACCTTTTAAGGCAAAACCACTGTAAAACCTTCCATAGTCGACTCACGATATTACGTGCAGTCTTGTCTGTCTGACTGTAACCTGCCCGCCTTGGTTCTCTTTCTCAGGAGCTCTGGGATTGCATTGCGCAGTGTTTATACTTAGTTCAGAAAAAACATCTTTTAATTATCTTACAGAGTTTGTTTTCTTCCCATAAACATGTCAAAAGAATAATGTCTTCTAACTAACAAGGAGAGGCTGTCGTACACAGCCACACAGCCAGGACAGCTGGGGAGGGGGTTAAAGCAACCTGCAGACTTCCAGGCTGGCTTTTCCGAAAGTTACACAGCAAGCATTTGGTCATGAGGCTGGATAGAAGAATTTAAAGTGCTATGTAATCATCTAAGGATGCTGATTTTCAGCACTGTACTTAAGAAGAGCAAAAGTATGCATTGAATAGATGGAAGCTTTAAACCCTGTAGTTCCAAACCCACTGATGTTCTGGGTGTGTCCTGGTTCGTGGAATCTGCCCAATAGGGCTTTAATCTCTGGTTAGCTTTCACCCTCAGCTCCATAGGCAGCTGATGTGTGATCAGAGAAGAGAAACCAGCTTCGCCATTGGCTGAAGTTTTAAAAAAGACAAAGACTATACAAAGCTTCCCTCTGAGCATCCAGAGTGTAGCATTATGGGTTTGAGAGGGTTTGAGGTTTCAGAATCACACAGACATGCGGCTCTCTCGCCCACCCTGTGCTTGCCTCCTGTGCTTAGGAAATCCTGTCCTCTTGGAAAAGCTCAGGTGAGTTTTACTTTGTCTTCAGCCCTCCAATACACCCGCCTCCAAGGCAACTGTGTGGCCTGATGAACCAACTTCAAGTAAAGATACTAAAGAACGAGAAAGTCGATTTGGAATGGCCTTGGAATGCATGTGTCTACTGATGTTTTCCTTAAGCTAAGATTAAAATAAAATTGAATTTTCCAGGTGCCCCCTAAAGCTTCTTGGTCATACTAGCCAGCTAGGTTGGTGTCTAAACTCCTCATGGATATTGTAAAGCTTGTGTGCAGGACTAATTTAGAATTGATCATATTAGCATTTTCTCACTAGGAGGCAACCCCCCCCAAGCAAACAAACACAGTCATTCTTTTAACGTTCTGAATGCAGTCTGGCAGGGTGGCAGCCCAGGAGGGGAGAGGATTTGCTTTTAGTGCGCCTTTTCCATCCAGGTAAGTAAAAGGATGTGCTCGGGTGACCTGTGGGCAGGACCAGGTCAAATCCTGTCCCATCTTTTCAACCTCAGAAACTGAAAAGTAAAACTGTTATATGAATTGAGCTGATTTTGTCAATGAGAAAGGCCAACCCCAGCACATAAGTCCTCTCTGAGGAAGCTGAGAGCTGGGTGCTGACCCCACCACTTACTTCCTCCGCCCAGTAGCCCCATTAAACTGTGCAGCACTGTGACCCAAACCTTTCAGGGCAGTTACTTTGTCACTGATGACAGCTTTGGTTTTAATCTGGGGACTACAGGGGACCCTAAAGAAATGAGTGAGCCATCTGTGTCACACCTGGAATCAGTTTTCCTCCTATTTTCAGGCCCATCAAAAGTTCCACTAAAAGCCCCCCCCTCTTCGTCTACCTGCACAGAATCACATGCGACTCTGCTCTCAGCTCTGTGTGACACGGGGTTTCACCAACAGCCTGAACCCAGCGGGAACAGAGCAGATTCTCTCCCAACTCCATCCCCTCTGTACTCTGTGGTTCCAGCTTCAGACGCAGTGAGACAACATGGCCCAGGGACCACAACCGACCCCACAACCACCAGCTGGCTGAGCAAGGCCACCTGTTCCACCAATTGCTTAATTGTTTTGCAAATAAGTACCATATTGTCATTGTTATGGACTGAATTATGGCCCCACAAATTCATAAAGTCCTAACCCCCAATGGGACTGAATGTAGAGACAGGCCCTTGACGGAGTAATTGAGGTTAAATAATGTGGCCAGGGTGGGATGACAGTTCATCAGGGCTGGTGTCCTTACAAGAACAGGGAGAGACACCAGAGCTTGTCCTCTGCACACAAAGAGGAAAGGTCTGTAAGGACACAGCAAGAACGGCCGCATGCAAGCCTGGGGAGAGCCCCACTGGGAGCCCCAGCCAGGAGAGCCCCCACCAGGAGAGCCCCCACTGGGAGAGCCCCCACCAGGAGAGCCCACACTGAGAGCCCACACTGAGAGCCCCCACCAGGAGAGCCCCCACTGGGACAGCCCCACTGGGAGAGCCCACACCCGGAGAGCACCCACCAGGACAGCCCACACTGAGAGCCCCTGCCGGGAGAGCCTCCATTGGGAGCCCCCCGGGGGGGCCTTGACTTCAAACTGCAGCCTCCAGGACTGTGGGCAAGTGTCTGTTGTTTAAGCTGCCTGGTCTGCGGGGTTTTGTTATGGCAGTCTAGCAGACAATTACCACTAGGAGATGAGTAAATGTGAATTCATTAATATCTCCAAACAGTAACTTTAAAGGGAGCTGGTCTGTTCTGACTGGATTTGATAGACGCCAAGGAGTAACTCTAGGCACACCATGACACTAAGTTTATGTGTCCCCTTGCTATGCTGAGATCCAACAGCTCATACAACTCTCAAATGTTTCTATTTTTGCATGAAAGATTTCTATAGCTCACAAAGCTACAGCCCTAACCGACAGCCTCCATCGTCCTATAAAAATGAGGAATCTGCATTGTCTGGGGTGCTTTTCTCCCTCTTCCCAGGGTGCATCTGGCTGAGACAGGTGGACCTGCCCGGTGGCCCAGAAAAGAGGTTGGGGCTGTGGAGGTCTCTAGAACACTTTGACGGTTTCCAAAGTGTAGTTACCTGCGGAGCAACAGAGGTGGGTTCTACTATCACTGAGCAGAGAAAACAAGAAAAGGGGCTCTGCTTCCTGGACACTTGTCCCTCAGGAGCCAGGTAGGGTACCCCACCCACAGAAAGAACGGCTGCGGCACACACCTGTGGGGGTCCGCGCTGTGAACTCAGGGTCAAAGTGGAAGGTGTCCTCGGGCCTGCCCACCGCTGGCCTGAACGGAGGCTTGACCTCCTTCCGGTAGAGCTTCTGCAAGAGCAAGAACACAGGAGGTGGAGGAGACCCAGACACACCAGCACGTCAGACACCTGCTGGGGGGCCCGGCCGTCGTGACCACACACTGTTTCTACCCTCTTCAGACTACTCTGAAATACACAGGAATACAAGAACATATCGTGTCATGTATTAGTGTTATATATATGACAGATGATCAGTATATGTAATAATTACACTTATCTCTCATGTAAAATATATAAAATGAATAGTTTGAGGTATAAGTGTGAACAGCAGGTAATGCTTTGAACACATCCCAATTGTTCTTCATTTTAGGGCAATAGTTTTCAAAATTCTTTTTGGTAGTAGAATTTTTTTTCTCCAAGCAGAATTCCACAGGACGGCACCAGGGACCCTGCCAGGGAGATGTGGTGAGGGCCACTGAGGAAAGCAGCTGGCCAGCAACGCCCAGGGGGCCTCACCCGCCCAGCTGCCAGGCCTGGGCCCTGGGGGCCTCTGCAATTCTGTCCAGAACCTGCCTTGGTGTGTTGCATGTCACATGTCGACTAGGGCACCCGGACCCCCGCTCAGCGCTGAGGGAGCACCTGCACCCACAGAGAACCGGCTCTTCCCATGGCCACAGCTGGGCCGCCTATTTCCCAGGCACGGCCTTTGCAGCAAGCAGAGTCACAGCCCACGTTTCAGAACTACCTTTTCGAAAATGCTTCCTAAACCTGCCACGTATTATTTCCAACTGTCTGGGGCATAGCCCCTTCCATTGGGATGATTCAATTTAAGGAAGGGTGGCAGGGGCCTTTGGAATCTGGCACGGGGCACAGACTGCCGGAGCCCACGGCTCTGAGCTCAAACTGAGATGAGGACCACTGGGAGATTCAGGACCGCGCACCCAGTGTGGTCACATCACTTGGAAATAGGATGTATGGGACCCAAGACTGGCCTGGCCGACCCTGAGCACGAAGGTTCCTGAAAACACAGATTCCCAGGCCCTTTCTTGGGGCACTTCTGATAACAGGTCTGAACCCTGATGGCTGGCACAGTGATTCGAGTAGAAATCTGCTCCAAGTCTGAATGACAGTGGACACAGTTTTTATTGCTTTATCAGATGAGGAAACTGAGGACAGGAGAGGAAAAGTAACTTGTCCAAGGCTAAGGGTGAGTGGGAGGTAGACAGAGATGGGGCTCTGTGTGAGTCTGGGCGGGGCAGCTGAGGAGGGTCCACAGGGACAGGGAGAGGAGGGCGGGCCCCTTGGGGAGAGTACCTGGGAGCTGCCAGAGGAGATGCCCCGATTTAATTCGGCCCCTAATTATTGGGTCATTTTTTGCTCTGGGTGAACAGCATTCCCTAGGAATTGAGTTGTTCTTTAAACCCTTTCCAGAAGCAGAAAGAAGCTACTTTCTGTGGGGATGCACTACAGGGTGGGAACAAGCTCCCTGATGCATGTGGCAGAGGACACCCCACCAGGGTGGGAGCTCTGCCCCCCCAGACCCCAGGCTGCACCAAGACCCATTGGTGTGGCCCATTCCCCTCCCCAGAGAGTCCCCTGTAAGCTGGGTTACTAAGTAAGTATCTGTCCTGTGAGAGAGAGAGGGAGAGAAGTGGAGAGCAGGAGAGAGAGGAGAGAGGACAGAGGGAGGAAAGGAGAGAGAGAGGGGAAAAGGGAGAGGGCGAGAGTGGGAGTGACCATAGGGGTGAGCTTCCTACTTTTATTATGAGGAATTTCTGTACACAAGATTTCCATTAAAAACAAAACACAAAACTGTCAGTTAATTCAAATGGGAAACTATTGTCTCTGCAAGGCTGCGCTCACATGGTAGGTTTAGGTTCCCCCCTGTACCCCAACCCTCCTGCTTTCTTGCTCCACTGCCCCTGGGGTCCCAGGAGCTTGAGGAAGGGCAGGGGTCTCACGCACACCTGCTGCTGTCACAGTGGCTGATGTAACAATGTGTTCAGCCAGGGCGTTTCCAGTAAGAGACTGTGCCCCGCTGGTTCCCTGCTGGTGGTCACGCCATCTGGGGTGCAGGCAGGACAGCCCACAGCAGAGTGCCCACGGATGACCTTGCTGCCGAGGTTGGCAAGCCCTGGCTTTGCCTGTTTCCTTCTCTCTTTCCCACTCCCTCCTTCCTTCTTTCCACGCAACCACCCACAGGCCAACATACCATGGGTTTCACCAAAAAGCAGCTGCCTATCAAGGTAACCAGCCACTGTGTCAGGGCCCCTTCTCCTCCCCACGAATTGCTGGCAAGGCTGGTGGCCCTGCCAGGTTCCCACCCACCAGTGGGGCAGGTGTGACATCCTCAAGTCACCACAAAGCCGAGAAAGCTCAGGCTCTCTCTCGACCAGTGTGGCTGCAGCCACATCGCCCGTCACCCCTCGAGCAGCAGGAGGCTCCCCATGGAGGCTGCCACCTTCCCACCCACCACCTTCTCACTTATCGAGAGAAAAGATCTGAATCAGACCTGTCCAAATCAGATCTGTGACCCAGCAGAGTGCTCGGGAACAAGCCTCCTCTGGGTCGAGAGCAGCCCATTCTTCTAACGTGTAGCATTTGGTGGCAAATTAGGAGGCCCAGAACTGGGTCTCCTGCATCGAAGGGCATGGGGCCCACAGCTCAGCTCAGGCTCACCCTCTGCTGGCCCATCTGGGCCGATTCCTTCCTCTATCTGCTCTGTGCACTTGAAGTCACCCAGGCGTCCTCTGAGCCAGTTAGGGTCGTGTGAACAACCCCAGCCTTACAGGGTCACGGGTACAAGCCTCTGCCGAGAGCCGAGGTCACCCTGATGTGACGAAGCTGCCCGAGGGCTGGGTGTCCTTCTGCACAGCAGGGAACTTTGACCAGACCCTGAGGACCCCTGCGTGCTGTGTGCTGGTTATGTCTGAACATAATCCGGGGCCGGCAGGCCCCCGCCCGCCCCCAAGGATGCTGTGGTTTCTCTCTCATCTCCACAGCAGGGAAGGTTCTGTGAAGGCCACCTCGGGCTACTGTCACTGTCGTCACTCTGGCCCTTTGGATGGCTTCCTTGATGCTTGTCGAAATCTTTCGGGTGGTCACTTTCCTCCGTTACTGCCTTTGCATTTTGGAAAGTAAAGTGTTAAAATGTGTTATTGCTATACACAGATTTTCTCTCCCTATGTTGAAACCAAACAACGGGTTTGAGGTTGTAAGGGAAAAGTAACCTCGCTGCTGGTTTTGCAAACTCCTGGACACACAGGGTTAAACTAAAGTCAAGCAGCAGCTGTCACCTGTGAGTCTGTGAAGCTGGGCATCAATGACACAGACTTGCCGCAGGATGGAAGGAAAACGGGTCTCACTGCCAAATCCAGCAGGCTCATTCTAAATCATGCCATTTGCCCCGGGGGCTAGAGTGACAGTCTCCAGCAGTCTCCAGCTGAATCAGACCACACCCAGTCAGTGCAGGGGAGGGAACACTGAGGGGTCCTCGGGTTTACTTGTAGCTAAAAGACCTTTAGTGAGCGAGGAAAGGCCAGAGTGGGGACGCGCACATGGGAACTGGTGACAGAGGAGGCGGCTGACTCCAGGGCAGGGGCAGAGGCTCCGGCACCTGCTTTTGCAGACAGTCTTGGTTTCAAGGCATTTCAGAATTCATCACTCCTGTAAGGCCAAGGGCACATTTACAGACAATTCCTGAAACAGAAATGCACAAATGTGCAGACGCAGAGAGAAGACAAGACGGAAGGAGCGGGGAGGAATTCAAATCACTGCCACGGCGTGATGCCGGGGCATCTGCGGTCCCACCGCGGGGCCTGGTCTGCCCCCTACCCCGTAAGCAACTCAGAAGCGTCTGGATTCACAAATCTGCCGAAACAAAGCGGGATGAGTCGTGTGGAGTCCTTGTTGGTTTCCCGAGAGATCAATCGAGGCTTCCTGAGCGCTCAGCATGGACCCAGGTGATAGAAATCTTCCTGCAGCCACAGAGATAGCCCTGTGGGGACACCTGGCCTCCAGCCCCTGAAGCCCACCCCGTGCAGTGCTGCAGACACCCCCAGGACCCTCCCCCTGTTCCTGCCACATCAGCAGCCATAGCTTAGGCTGCTGGTCCCCGAGTGGCGCTGGCTCTGTCCTCACCGCCCTGCACCGGTGTGCCCTCAGCCTCCCTTCTCAGAGTGACAGCCGGTGACATGCCCGGGAGGGTTTCTAAGTGTACATGCAGCACAGCAAGCACAAGATGCTGGGATGACTCCTCATTCACAGAAGTGACACCAAGTCAGGGCACTCACACGCGTGAGTGAGCTCACACTGGCCGTGCTCCAGGCCTGGGGCAGCGTCTGCAAGAAAGATGCTGATAAGCCTCCCTCCTCACGGGCTGTGTGTGATCATGATTCTCTGCCTGAAAAAGATTTGTTCCATCCCAGGTCCCACTGCCAAGGATGCCAGGCAGGCTGGGTGTGTCCTCAGACAGGCTTGTGTTTGACTCCACAGAGCTCGAGCCTGTGCTAACTCCATCCCTAGCCGTGCTTCAGCTGTCGGGAACGTAACACAGCTAACACCTCCGACTCCACAGTCTCTGGAGGGAGGTGTCAGTCCGTATTGACTTGCAAATCGTTCACTGCCCTCATCAGACTGTAGGTGGGAATGTGCTAGGCTCTGAGGGCAGGTTAGGAGGCAAAGCAGGCCATGCAGGGTGGCCGTCTATACCTCTGTGTCCCCACCCTTCTGCCTCCCCACACCTCTGTGTCCCCATGCTTCTGTGTTCCCACACTTTTATTGTTGACAGACTTTGCTCTAGCAGGTCACTGAAGACTTCAGGGCACAGCTGTTGGTAACTGATGTAGACTTAAAAATAAAAATGTCCACTGGCGGTTTGGGGTCACAGAAGGAAACAGAAAGTGAAATAAATTCCCCTGTATTTTCCTGGTTGGATCCTGACATGAGCACTCGGGGAAACTCCCAGGTGGAAACACAGCAGTTGGGGAAACGTCTTCTCATCCGTCACTTCCGAGGGTCTGCCGTGCACAGGACTGCGGGAATGAGTAGTTCCACGCCGCGGTTTCCAGGGCCCTGAGCCACTGACACATCTGGGAACATCTGGACAAATACATCCTGTCATAAAATCATCTGTTAAACAAACACCTATCAACAACTTGTGTGTCGGCCTCTGCTTTCTTGAGCGTGGGGTGACAGGTTGCCTGGGTGTTCCTGGGTTTCACAGTAGCCATGGGGACACAGGTCCACCACACACAACAGTACGGGACTCGCCAGAGGGATGAAGTGAGACGGGAAGTGACAAGGCCTTGGCACCTTTTGGGACCTCCATGGTCCCCAGGTGGTGTCTTCATGCCCATAGGTCTTTGTTGGGAACCTCCCTCTTCTCCAGGGGCCTCTTCGGGTTCCCTCTACTCCCGAGTTCTCTCCCGGACCCTCCTGTCACGCCTCCCTGTGCCCGGATGATGGTGTCATGAGCAGCAGTCGCCCCCACCTGTGAGTGGCCAGAGGACACACCTCCCAATTGATAGGTCATTGGCGCCTTGCTCAGGTGCAACCCAGGCAAACCACAAATATTACTTATTTATCAAATAAACAAATTAGCCCCAACAAGGTATCCAGCTCCCCCCACTCCGTGGGACACACGGCATCCCCCCAGTCTCCTGGCTTCTGCTTTGCAGAAATGACAGTAAGTGTTCTGAGTCCCAGAGAATCAGGCAGGCTCTCTCAGAATCAAAACAAAACCAAAAGAAAAGAGAATGAAGTACTACAAACAATCAAAGCCACTCTCCAGTCTCAATTCTAGCCCGACTCCTCTCAAATGACACAGGGGTGCGGGTCCAGTCCCCGTGTCTGCTCCAGGGGCCTGGAGCTCCCGAGCTGCCCAGGGCAGGTGCTGGTCACTGTGGAAAAGGCATCTTCTGCTCAGAGCTCGCCAGAGCTGGTGTCCTGGAACACACGTCACTCTAACCTCACGGAGTTTCCAGCATCCACTGTGCATTCCACAGGGCCTGGAGCACCACTCACAAGCTCTCTGGGACATACCCAAGCGGCTCCTGGCTTGGGCCTCTCCTGAGCCTCGTCCCGCCTGTCAGGCTCCCACCTGGGGGCACGAGGGACTTCCCTTCCCTCCCAGCTGCAGCCCCCTCCTCCCCGCCCAGCAAGCCCTGGTCCCATTTTTCTAGCCTTGGTGTTTGGAGGGAGGGTTAGTCTGGGGCAGAGAGGGAAAGAGAACAGAGGGGACACAGCTCCTCCACAGCTGCTGCCCCTGTGCTGACACATCCTGTGACCTTGTCCCTTCTCCCCACCAGGCCTCTGAGCCGGGCCCCGATTCAGAGGTGCGGGTACATGCGCCAGTGGGAGAGAGATTCCTGACTCCTTGTAGCTTTCAGTTTAGTGGCAGGAGGCAGAGGAGGCCAGGTGAGACTGAGGGAAGGAGCCGAGAGGAAGGGCCGGGGCAGGTCCCCTGGGACGGGAGGAGACGCTGAGGGCGCAGCGCCCTGCCTTCCCCATCCCTCTGCACAACCCAGAATTCCCCACGCAGAGTGCAGCGTTTATGGGCAAGCCCCACAGAAGCGGGACGTCGTGTTATCCACTACTCTATCCCTAGGCCTGGAAGTGCCTGGAACACAAATGCCCAACACATCAAGTCAAATTCGTGAGTAAAAATGATACAAAAGTAAACAGAGCTGTGGAATGTGACACGGGGACCCGAGTCGCGTCAATGCCGAGGCGCCAGGCCATTGTCCTGGGGGTCAGCACCCAGGTTCCCGGAGGCTGCGGAGCTGGCCGTCCAGGGCGCCACACAGGCCCCTCCTCAGGGAGCAGGCGGGCCGGAGGTCTGGTCATCACAGAAAACAGTCCGACCCCAGACGGGCGACTGAGTGACCTGCAGTTGCTCCTCTGTGCGGCTAGGACAGCCTGAACTCCTTAAACCTGAGTTTTCAGGAAAGCAAAGCCTTCAGAGGAAGGCAGTGTTTTTCATTTCTTGGAGGTCCTGTACTCTCCATTTTATTTTTTCTTTGTTTGACACAACCTCATTTTTATTTGGTCTTTGAACAATAATTTTCTTTTTTAAACCTGGCCGCGAGGCCATAGACAACCTGAAATTTTGCACACTTCTCTGTAATCTCACCTCTGAAAAGGAGTCTAATTTTATAAAAGCTCTATATTAAAAACGCTCATGCTTCCTCACTCTAATGCTTTTGCTAAAGTTCAGGCTACAAGAGCAGGGGCCTATGGTCTGGTTCAGCGCTTGTGCTAACACTTCTCAGAGGGCAGATTGGGGTGGGGGCTGCCCATCTGCCGGCCACAGATGCCACCTTCATTGAACGGCATGGAGGCACCAAACTCCAGGAGGAAAGAAGACCGAGTGGGCAGGCAAGAAGATAATAAACTCTGTCTCTAAATGGCATTTTTATTTTTTAATATATTCCATTAAAATCCTCTGTGGTTAAGCTGTTAGCTCAGGAAAAAAAATCCCAACTATAATTGTATGCGTTTTACCCTAAAGGCAGCACGGGGGCTGCCCTCCTTCCCAAGCAGAGACCCAGAAGCGCTGGTCAGCTGAGGGGTACGGATCCTCCTGGGGTGCCAGCCGGGCTTCCTGAGAAGTGACATGCAGGGACTTCTCAGACCATGTCTAGCCTGGCTTGAGAGCCTGACAGAAGCACCGATTCACTGCCTAACAAAAAGCACGTGGCCCCTACTAGGTGGGCATGAGTGTGACAAAAGGCTGTGGACGCAACACCACAGCAGGGCCTGCCCAGCCCCAACACTAGAAGATCCGGGTAGGGCAGGCACCGTGGGACTCTTGTCGGCGTGGCCCTTGCTGGTGCGAGATGACTCCTGCTCTGGACCAACCAGGGAAGCTCCGTCCTTGGTGAGTCTGGGCGGTGGCTGCCAGTGCCACCTTAGCTGCGTCTCTAAAGGGCAGAGGAGCCAAGTTGGAGGGTTCCAGGCCTGGGACAGGCGGGCGGGGCACTCACTAGTCTGCCCCTGTTGGGTTGCCAGCCGCTCAGACAGGTGGGTCCTCAGCGCTCCCTGCCTGCAGGTGACCCGACTGCATCCACCTCTAGGGCTCCTGCAGTCTTCACCCTGAGGACAGTTGCTGCCAAGCAGCTGTCACGTTCCCCCTGCCCCACTTCCCTGTCATTTGTGTGCAGCTGGGGACCAGAGCATGCAACTTACGTTCCAGTCTATGGTAACAAAGAAAGGATGACGCTTAATTTCCTCCACTCCATCAATGCCAGCACCTGTCATGACAACAAAGCAGAGATTATGCATCAGGACAAGCCCACGTCCAAGACGGTTACCTCTGATAGCCCCTAACACAGCTGCGTGTGGGCAGGGGCCTGTCCCGGACTCACAGCCCAGCCCCAGGGCTTGGGGCAGGGAGGGCCCACTGTGAAGCTCCCTAAGGAATAAAGAGGACTCTAGGCGGAACTGGGATCTGGAGGAAGCTGGGGCCTCCTGTCCACGCCCATACACTTGAGGCTGCTCAACACAGGTGACTATCTTTACCTGAAGACTTCTGACAGAGGACACAGCCTTGCCCGCTATTTCTAAATTAAAGTCCTAAGGCCCACAAGGATGAGTGGGCAGAGAACAGGGGAGTCTTGGGGCAGGGTAGTTATTCTACAGGACACTGCCATGAGGGGTGTGTGTCATCGTACACCTGCCAGAGTCACCATGTCACAGCACAGAGGGAGCCTCATGTGACCCAGGGCTTTACTCAGCAACATGTCAGCACCGTTCATCCACTGTGAGAAACAAAGTGTAACCAAGACAGGACATCGTGCAGTGTAGGACACTGCCATAGTTCCGCTCAGATTTTCCATGGCCTTAAAAACTATTCTGAAAGTAGCCTATTAGTTAAAAAAATAAAAACAAAAACAAGAAAACATGACCCTGAGGCTCCAGGTCGTGCAGGCAGCTTGTTCCTGAGGCCAGGCTGCCACTAGGGCTCCCCCTGCCCTGGTCACAGAGGCCCTTTGAGAAGCCACCTCCTCTGTGTCTCTCCCCAAGCCAGAGCCTCTGTCCTCCTTGCAGCCCCCTCTGTCCCCTGAGCCTGCCCTGAGGGCGGGCGGCTGGTGCCGCAGGAGAAACCCAGGAGCAGTGGGTGTGAAGGGCAATCGCCCGAGGTGCTGAGTTCGGCCTCAGGGTAGACACAGGCCCAGGGCCACCTTTCTCCTCAGCCAGGCCACCGTGCTTATAAAGAACTGGCCTAACTCACCAGGTGATAGTCTCAGTCACTATCAGATGGGGTTATTTGGGTAATTAGCATACTTTGCTGTGAAAATCCTCCCACGGGGATTTGGGGCAGACACAGCGTATGCATCTTCTCAACCCCTGGTTATGAGCGGTGGGAGTCACTGTTCCCACTTGACAGACTGGGACAGAGGCTGGCGCAGGCTGGGTGACGTGCTCAAGGTCACGCAGGAACTTACGAGTCTGAGAAATGGGATGCGAAGGTGGTTCTGCCAAACTTGGCAGGAGCTCGCCTAATCTGGATCTTTCCTATGTGGACCCCTCTGCCTCTCCAAGTCTCTCTCCCCTGTTGTCTAGAAACCCCGAGCCCCCAGGTCTGGCCTCAGGCTCTGCATGGCCAGCACCCGGCTCAGGCACTGCGGTGACACCTCAGGGCAGCCCTCCCTGGAGCCGGCCTGCCTCTGCAGTGCCTCCTAGGACTCCTGCTGCAAGAGTCCTTTAGTCACAGCAATTAGGGAAGAGGAAACCTCGCCTTGGCCTTGCATCTCTCCTGGCTGTTTTGTTTGGAGACCGCCAAGTGCATGGCCAGAAGTACTCTGGGAAGGTGGGTGATGTGGCCAGACGCTCAGAGGCCCCAGGCACGTGCACCTGTAGCAACTGGCTGGGTGTGTACCTCGGAGCATCTGCTTCACACTCTGTACTCACTATATTCCACTCACTCATCATCTGCAAATATGGTCGGCAGGAATTTCAAACAGAGAGGTGCACTGGAAATGCAGGTGTGGGTGTTATTTCAAAGCCTTTGTTAGGATGTGCAGGGCTTTCTTGGATCACTGAACCGACACGTTTTTATCTTGACCATCTGTCTTCTGCTGCAGTAAGATTCCACAAGCAGGGTCACTTGTGCACACTTCAGTTATTACTAAAAAATTGCAGGTGTTCTAAAGGGGGACGACATGGAATACAGGGAAAACCCATGTGCTCGGTTCCTTAAAGCCTGCAGCAACCTGCCCAGGGCAGATGGCTATATTATTTTGGATTCTAGCCCTAATTATCTTCTCCTGAAACGTGTTAAAATAGGCTATTTTTGCTCTTGGCTCTCTCTTTTTATTTAAACTAAATGCATTTGACAAGCAGCAGTGGCAGAGTTCCGGACTGGGAGAACTGGGAAGCATTCATGCTGGTATCTGAAAGGCAGCAGCTCCCTGGAGGACCCTGGTCAAACACACCATGAATCTCAGCTGTCCAGGAGGAGGTCTGCCTTTCTCGTGAGTCACGAGCACTGCTGAGAACAGGTGCCGGACAGGAGTCTAGAACAGAAGACTAGAATTGTCTCCTGTTAGTTAGGCTTGGAGATTACCCCTAAGTTTCCTCCTGCCATGTGAATGAAAATTGAAAAGTTCAGTGGAACAGTCATTCAAGAATTCACGCTATAGTAAGAATAACTGCTAGGTATGTTTGTTCTGATCACTGTGGTCTATCTCCAGATGGGGTGTCACTGAAAGCCTTTTCCAGATCCTTGTCCTAAGTCAGCGGACACAGCTTGTCCCATGGGCTTTTCAGCTCCATGGTTTGCACAGCCCCGGGGTCAGCAGCAGAGCCAGGGACCTCGTGACCCCATCCTCCTCTCCACTCTGGCCTCCTTGGGACACGCTGGGTCACCCCGCGCACCCTGGGCTCTCTCTCGACATTGAGCGGATCACTGACTCGGCACCTGGCACCTGCCCCGGGGTTCTATACATGTCTATTGAACAAATAAACACAAGAAACTGGGGGCTTAGACCCAGAATGAACTCTTAGACTTTGAATGAAGGTATTTTGCCTTCTGGGGTGACGGATCGAGGAAACTAGTCCTAGACTCGGAAGCCATGGAGCCCTAGGTCAGTGTCAGGGGTGTCGGAAACCTCGGTTTTCCCTTCTGGATACTTGTGTCACGAATCTATGTATTTGCCATTTCCTCCAGCAGTACAATTCTATAGAGACATTCTCTGGGGGATCCATGGGCTAAATTCTGTCCCCCTGAATTTCTATGCTGAGGTCCGAACTCTTAGTGTTTCAGAATGTGATTTCATGTGGAAACAGGGTCACCACAGGTGTAACTGGCTGAGGTGAGGTCACACTGGCCGCTAGTCTGCAGTCCGAGTGTCCTGCCTGTGGTGCTCAGCAGACTCACACAGGGGGGATGTCTTTGCGTCATACTTGTCACTGCACCGTGAGCTCTGAGGTCCCCAAGGACACATTTTCCTTTTATTTCATAATTTCCAGCTTATTTGCTTTGCACACTAGCTGCTCCACAGCTGGACTTTACGGAATCATCTGGAGTTTGGATACTTCCACTAGGGAGCTGGATGAGCAGGCAGAGGTGGCAGAGAGGGGACTTGGGGCCCGGGACCCACAGGAGGGCAGGTTTGCACCTGAGGGGACTTGGCACAGAGGCACCAGGAGACAACAGCTGCCCAGGGGTGAAGGCAGGTTTATGGGTCTTCCCAGTTCCTGGGCTGCCCTCCCCGAGCCAAGGCCAGTGCCAGAGTATCTGGGCTGAGGGATCTGAATGGTGGGACGTCAAGACAGAGACTTGGGCTGATCTGGGCACACAGCAATACCCCACAGAGGCAGGCTAGGACCCAGTTAGAGTAGGGCCTTCTACTAAGAACTCCCCAAGTAGCCAAAGGGCTGCAGGCCTGTACTTAACTCGGGCTCTGCTGGCAGGGGCACTGAGAGAAGCCCCAGGCTTCAGAGGGAAAGTCCTAGCTGCCCAGTGGATCAGGTCAGTCTGCCAGCGTGACTTCCGACCTGACTCAGTCGTCTCCCCGGGTAAGGGGTTGGAAGCTTAATAATTCTGACTGTAACTTCTTCCTTGAGTTGACCTGGCACATCTTGGGGTACAAAATAACAGCTGTGAAAGGTTTGTCACTGCTGGAAAGCTGTATGATAAGTCGCTTTCAATACTATTTGAGGGTGGTCTGTGACTGAGCTGAGTGCCCCGTGGGCTGGTGTCTTTTAGAACCACAGTCATCTCTACTTCTAAGGATAAGCCCACCTTTCTCACCACCAAATACTGAAACAATATTTGGGTTTAGAGTGGTATCATTTTAGCGATGTTAGGTTCTCAGGCAAACATTCGATACTTCAAAAGTGATTTGCTTCCCCAGTACCCAGGGAGAAGGAGCCCAGACTGTCCATACCTCACCCACTCACCCAGTTTACCGTGACGAGCCCTCTCCCACTAATGCACGGACGTTTGAAAGAAAATAGTGACCCTCAGCATGAGAGGCTTCAGCTGCTACAAGAGAGAATCTGGATGGCTTGCTCTCCTGCGTGTGTTTCAATGAATGTGTCCAGGTCTTCACTCCCCTTTCTGGCCCCAGTTACATTTCCACAGGAGCTCACGCCAGGGGAAGGATGCTCAGAAACCCTCGTAAATTGGGCTCCAACAGGCAGGGAATGGGGCAGCCTCGGAGGCCAGGCGGCAGCTCTCCTGTGCATCACTTGACGGGGAATGGCAGGGGAGGATGCACGTTCTTTACGACTGTGCTTGCATTGCTAGTAATAATGATTTAATAAGCTTAAAGCCAATATTCAATTGTTTGTTGTAAATAGGTGAGGAATTGAATTAAGAAAATGATTGCAGATGATGGGCAAAAGGAAACAGAAACAGGAGAGAAGTGGATCAGAGAAACCCGAAATCTGGTGCAAAATGCACTGCCTGGAAGCCCGACTTCAAGATGAGGACACCATCTCGTTGGAACGTCACTCCTCCCCCAGCACCACTCTGCTGCAAGGTCACTGAGCAGGCAAGGCTCACTGAGCACGTCACTGAGCAGGCAGGGCCCACTGAGCAGGTCACTGAGCAGGCAGGACTGCCCTCTCAGGGAGAGTGAGTGCTCTGGGGAGTTAGGGAAAGCAGAAGGTTAAACCCTCATTAAAGAGAGAAAGGGTCTCTCAGGACAAGGTTAGGAGAAAAATATCTCCTTTCTTCTGTCACCTCGGTACGGTCAGAAGCCTCAGCTCATCTGAGCACAAGGCTTCTGGAGTGTTAATTGCCACCCCTGTGATTTGTGTGCGTGGCCTAACTGGGGTCTGCTTTGACTTCCTGCTCCTGGACTGCGTTCCCCGTCCCATGCTCTATTTGCTTTAAGGTCATAAATAACTTAGAGCGGTAATTGTAAATCGGTCTAATTAATGTTGTTAACTACAGAAATAGTTTGGTTAGAAAATGCAAGCCCAGCAAGAACCATGTGTAATGGTTTAGCCTTCCCCCATTAGATTGATAACTAAAACGATGATGGCTCGGCACCTGTGGCTCAGCGGGCTAAGGCGCCAGCCACGTACACCTGAGCTGGCGGGTTTGAATCCAGCCCGATCCTGCCAAACAACAATGACGGCTGCAACCAAAAAATGGCCGGGTGTTGTGGCGGGCGCCTGTAGTCCCAGCTACTTGGGAGGTGGAGGCAGGAGACTCGTTTGAGCCCAGGAACTGGAGGTTGCTGTGAGCTGTGATGCCACAGCACTCTATCCAGGGTGACAGCTTGAGGCTCTGTCTCAAAAAAAGAAAAAAAAAATTACAGCATCAAAATCTTGACAATAAAGAACAGAGACGTGCCCCTTGCATTTGAGATCTTGCCTTGGTCGAGGGTATCTGTCAATTTAGAAAATCTAAGTGACTGAGAAACCAAGCAGAAAGCAGTGTTTTTTATAATTTTCTAGAGTAAGAAAGAAAGGAAGCTATGGTCAGCTTAAAATAGCTTTCCTGGTAAAATTCCTAAGCTTTGGGTAATGATCTCAAATGACAAACAAAGACGAGGGTGAATTGAAACTGCAAAGGCCCGGACAGGATCTTTGCTCTTTCAAGGTGATTTGCAATTGTTACTACACCTAGGCATTGAAGAAGCAATCATAAATTTTCTCAAGAAGTAAGCAATATTCTAGGCATCAAAGTATTTTAAACGGATTTTTCATATAAAGGCATTAAAACAAAAATAAATAAGAGCCCAAGAAAATAAGATGGCAAGTTTGAAATCATCTCAATAAAATCTAATCCACAGAGAATTTCGGCTATCATGAATGGACTATTAAAATATTTATGAAACTGAAAGTCAAGATTAAAAACTTAATCAGATTTTGTTATGTGGGCTAATCTTACTGGAGTTAGATGATATCTCAAAGTAGTTTTGATTTGCATTTCTCTGATCATTAAGGATGTTGAGCATTTCTTCATGTGTCTGTAGGCCATGTGCCTGTCTTCTTTAGAGAAATTTCTCTTCAAGTCCTTTTCCCACCCTGAGATGGGATCACTTATCCTTTTGTTGCCAATATGCTTAAGTTCTCTGTGTATTCTGGTTATTAAACCTTTGTCTGAGGCATAACCTGCAATTATTTTCTCCCATTCTGAGGGCTGTCTGCCTGCTACACTTACAGTGTTCTTAGAAGTGCAGAAGCTTTTTAGTTTGATCAAGTTCCAGTAGTGTATTTTTGATACTGCTTCAATTGCCTGGGGAGTCCTCCTCATAAAAAATTCACCCAGGCCAATTCCCTCGAGAGTTTCCCCTGAACTTTCTTCTAATATTTTTATAGTTTCATGTCTTAAGTTAAAATCTTTGATCCAGTGAGAGTCTATCTTGGTTAATGGTGAAAGGTATGGGTCCAGTTTCAGTCTTCTACAGGTCGCCAGCCAGTTCACCCAGCACCATTTGTTAAATAGGGAATCTGTACCCCACTGAATGTTCTTAATTCGCTTGTCAAAGATCAAATAGCGGTAAGTAGCTGGGTTCATCTCTTGGTTCTCTATTCTGTTCCAT
>CAUYON010132113.1:0-11543 GCA_963573935.1 Arctocebus calabarensis
GGAGGGAGGGAGGGAGGGAGGGAAGAAAGAGAGAGAGAGAGAGAGAGAGAGAGAGAGAGAGAGAGAGAGAGAGAGAAAGAAAGAAAGAAAGAAAGAAAGAAAGAAAGAAAGAAAGAAAGAAAGAAAGAAAGAAAGAAAGAAAGAAAGAAAGAAAGACTGCCCACATCCAAAATTTGTAAGAATTATATCTTTGAATTGTGCCTCTAATCAATTGAGTTCTGGATATTCACTGGTTTGGATACCTCCCCTCCCAGGGGCAGCCCATGGGCTTGTTTTGGGCCCTGAGAGCACGGCTTGCTTCCCAAGCATCGCATCAAACCTGTACCTGCAGGTGGCCAGCCATCAGGTGAGGCCCCCAGATGCTCGGACGTAGATGGCCAGACCAGAATGTTTACTGCGCCCTATTTGCTGCGGACATCGCACTGACCATTGCCAGCCCTCAGGAGGTTTTGTCTAAGCCTCTCTTTCTTTTGACTCTTTCCAAACAGCTTTGGGTCAAGAAGAAGGTTGCTTCTTTTATACCTTCTCTGTGATGCTTCTTATGCCCACAGCTAAGTTATAAAAGCATTTATTGGTTTTGGTTTTTGAGTCACTTGGAATAGGTATGACTTTGGTTTAGAAAAACACGTATACATATTTTTCTACCTCTGAATGGCATCACCAAATTAATTTACAACATCCTTCAAAGATCTATGAACATTTCTATAAAATAAATATTCCTAAGACTCCTAAAAATATAGAAACTAACTAAATGTTTTTCAAGTTCACATGACTTGGACAAGTTATTGATAAAATAGTATTAACCTAATATGGTTGGTTTAATAAAAAAGCAGTGTCTTCTGAGCTAGTATTATTTGTAATTTGAGTATACACTTTTATTCTACTAAATTTCATAGTCAAACAAGGTGAAAAATAGTAAAAAGGAAACAATTGTAGAAAGAGCTACCTTTGGTATTATAATATGCTTTCTAAAAAGTGTCCAAGATCTTTTCATTAAATTGCCAGCTTAAAAGTATGGTAAATTAAATAATAGATATCTATTCATAGTTTCCAAATAAGATGAAATACCAAAACAGCTATTACAGAGAAACAGTTGTTTATGTACTTTTGGCATCTTGTTTTTATATTATATAAAGAAACTAAATACATTTGGGAATATATTTGTAATATTCATGAGAAATTGTACTCTGAGGGAACAGCATATACCAATACAAACCTTTCAACAGAATGTTCATAAATGTGCCAGTCAGCTATACAATATTCAGCTACAGAATATAGAATATAGACAATTCATAATATCTATTCTTTTTCCCAGCTTATTTTTTTGTAAAGCAAAATTTACCAATGATTAAAATGGTAATAAATATATGTAAGTAAAACTAGGAAGGATAATAAGAATAAAAGAACAAACTCTGTATGCAAAGTGTATACAGAAAGTAAGATATCGTCTTAAAAGGGGAAGGTAAATGGTATGAAGGATGTATTTTTGTTAAGAGGAACAAAAAAAAGAGTAATTTATCCTAAAGCACAATTATTGGTCGTTCCAGAATAAGAAAAAGAGTTGAACAAATTCCAGATGAATATTAACATGCGTAAAAAGTTTGTGGAAAAAGATTTTTATGGGCTGCTAAGATTAAATGAATTTATTTATAAGTTTTTTTTAAAGCCTTAACATTAAAAGCATAGTGATGTAAAACTAGAATTAAAGAAAAAAGGTTTTCTTAAACTATTCGTCAGCTATTATTGAAAAATTGTGAAAAGGTTTCTCTTTTAAATAATCTTTCCAGAAAAACACAGATTTTGTTTCTCATTAAAGTAATTTCCTGTGTTACATGATGTATTTTTCTTCGATCACTTATAAAAACTATATGTTCTCAATATTAGGATTTTTTTTATAATTGTGTGGCTTACTGTTTTGCTTTGAAATTTTTATTGTCCTTTAGTTAAGTAAGTATTGTTTTACAGTAATAAGTGAGGCTACTTAATCAAATGTTCAAAACTTTTAATGTTTTTGACAAACTTTCCCAAATCAAATTCTAAGTCTTTTTGATCTCCAACTAACTTTGAGACTTTCCAGAGGACCCTTGGGAAAATCTTTCACCTGGCAACAATAAATGTTGAATTATTATATTTATAAAAAAAATTTTTAGATGTATCAGATATATGAAATTATGCGGGAAGCATTGTTTAAAAAAAGACCAGTATTTAAACTTATTAGGTTGTATTTGTACATGTATGGGTATAAGTTATTAACATAAGTGTTTTAACAATTATGTAAAGGCTGAGCAATTTGTCAATGTCCTTACTGTCTGTATAATCAAGCATAATTTCGGTTATCTTAAGATACTGTATGTCAAATCATAACAAACTCTTTTCAGATATTTAAACATAACCTCCATAAATCTTATGTCATTCACAAGTAATTGTTTTATTCGAATTCTTTTCTGAAACTGTTCACAATAGGCTGTAGGTCCAAATGCCTTCATCTTTAAAGAAATAAAGACTATGGGGTACAAGGATTCTGATAAATTTAAGATCATATCATTGGAGTAGGTAAAACTTTCCAGAACTGTAGTTAAAAAAACTGATGGACTCATTAAAATGCTAACCCAAGATCAAGCAAACAGGCATTAATGCATGATATGAAATGAACTGATAAGGATTATTATGATTTTGTTTTGTTTTCTTATATTTTTTGGAAACACTGTTTTTTTTTTTTTTTTGCAGGTTTTGGCTGAGGCCAGGTTTGAACCCACCACCTCCGACCTATGGGGCCGGCGCCCTACTCCTTTGAGCCACAGGCGCTGCCCAGAGACACTGGTATTTTTACATTTTGTTTTCCAAATTAAAAGAAACACTCTTCTTCTCCACTATCTGTAGTTTATATCAGTCTGGTTGATTATACACCATGGTACCCCAAAATAGATTATTTATCTCTTCTTTCAAACTCATCTCTCTAAAATTCAAAAGGTGTTTCTGAGTATCCCTGGTTTCATGGCAATATATTTGCATATGTCCATTAAGAAAATGTCCTTGTACGAGAAAATCATTAGAAACATTGCTTATAGCACCAAGTCTTCGACTGAAACGTAATATCTCAGAATGATGAGCATAGGATCGGGTCAATTTTAATGACATTAAACTTACTTTGCAAAAAAAAATAAATATTCTCGCTTTGGTTTTCTTGGATGAGAATGGAGAGTGAGTGCAGAGGACACACGCGTGTCTCGGGGGAAGGTCAGCTCCCCCTGGGAGTCATGAGGCTCCTTTCCTAGTCATTATCTTTGAAGTTTTGCTATTGACCTTTAAACCGAAGCGCGTCCTGCTCCATTTTTCTAGCTTCTTCCAATGCCTGGCTATAACGCTCCAAATTAATATTTCCAATTTTTTCTCTAACCCTCTTGACTTGGTACCACTTTGAATTAAAACCTGACTGCTCAGTTTGTCTTTAGGAAGATCTGAAAACCCTGCCAGTCCAGACGGGGAACTTCCAGGTAACCTGCCTGAGGCCTCACCAGGGCCATCCCAACTGCAGGCCGCAAAGGACGCCCAACGGCTCCCGCCCTTTCCTCCGACATGGAGGATACTTGGTGCTAAACATCTGGAAATCTTGACTGACTGCCTCTCGATTCCAAAACCAAGCTTGTAGTTTGTCCTAACCTTTAACTTTTTCTTTTGTTTTGTTTCCACAAAATGCCTCATTGCTTATAACATACAGAGCAGCTGTCCCCCAGCATTTTTGGATCCAGGGACTGGTTTCACGTGAGACAAGTCTTTCTCATACGGGCGGGATTTGGGGGGATGACACAGGGGGCACAGCTCAGGTGATGGCTTCAGTGACGGGAGCAGCTGTAAACACAGATGGGGCTTCCTGAGCTGGCCTGCCCGCCGCTGACCTGTGTGGCGCCTACCCGGCCATGGACCAGACCTTCTGGCACAAGGGACCCAGTTTCATGGAAGACAATTTTTCTACAGCCCAAGTCCGTGTAGGGTGGGCAGTTAGGACAGGAGGACAGTTAGGTTCTGGTCTGATGTTGGGCAGCTGGTTCCTAACAGGACACAGACCCAGACTGGTCCATAGCCCTGGGGTTGGGGACCACAAAGAAAGAGTAGGGGGGCATCTCTCCTCCCCCTTAATATTGTCTCCGGAAGCCAGACACATCTAATTAACTGGGCTAACCTATTCCTAGGAATGAGACACTTGTTCACTGGTATATTGGGACAATCTACCAAGTCAGTTTACAGACTAAAATTTCTTGGGGGAAGTTTTAAATGGGAGAATGAATGATGGGGTTCATATATAACATCCTCAAACACGGTACTTTGACACACTGAGAATTTTCAGCTGAAGAAATTGATAAAAGGCTGGTGCAGAAGGAGACCCTCTCCCCTTCCCCTAAAGCAATTTATAAGAATATGACGTAAGAGGTGCTCTCCATATACTCACAGAAAGGAGCAGCTTCCTCGCTGAAGATGAAAGGACTCAGAGAGAAGACGGAGCTAATGGGCCTTGTTGAGTTTCCCCAGTTTAGTGTTCTTAACTCATACTCCTTTGACATTCCGTAGTTTTCCTTCTTCTGTATTCTTCGTCAAGCCCATAGATACATTTTGTCTTTGGGGAGGAGGTGTCTATTTGCTTCTGAAGGCTCTTGTATCATGTAAAACTTTCATCAAATAAATTAAAAATAAAATTTATATTCTTTTCTCTTGTTAATCTCTAAGTAGAAAGGAAAGACTTTTTTCTTCCCCTACATAAGTATTGCCAAATTTCTCTCTAAAATGGTTGTCACATTTTAGACTCTAACCAGCCACGTAGAAGCATTTATCGCTTTTTCCTTAATTGTTAACTACTTGAGTTTAGTTAAACCAATCTTAGGAAATAAGGCTTTAAAATTGAAAAATGCATGTTTGTTTTCATCATTTTCTTTTGGAAAAAGGGAACTCATTCATTTCTTGTTTATTTATTTTTCAACAAGAAACATACATTTATTTCCTTTTATTTCTTGCTTCCATTTTTTTCCGTCTTCACTCTACTTTTTCACCATTTCCAGTACCATTTTGCCAATCTTACTCATAGATAATAAACTATTATTTTCTTAATTCATTTGCATTAAGAAAATGTAAATAATATATTCTAGAATTCAATCTAATAAAGATCTAGTACCCAAGTCTCTGAAGTCCTACAGTGTTCAAAATCTTTGTCAAAATAACCAATCCAGATGCTCTAATAATTAAAGTTTTATTTATTTAAATATTTCTGAGAAGTGAAACACACAACACAATGCACACCACAATCCATATACCAGCATCACATTCTATCTTATGCTGTGTTCATCTAAATGTGTTTTTCTATCGTAAATGTGAAATATTTCAGCTTTATGATTCAGAGTGGGGTCCAAATCTGTATTTATGTACTGGGTTTCTCTTGGCAGGAATCTTCGCACCCTGGAGTCTCAGTTCCTTCCCTCCATCTGTCTGAGGTTAGGGATTCAAAGTGTCTGGGAAACAGCACGATTTTCAGGTCTAATGAGACTCTACGATGCTAGTCACTGTTTTCCTGCCCCTACTCTACTTCAAGATGGATGCATCCTTGCCACCTTGCACGTGTTACTTCTCGCACACCTGCTTTGACTTTGAACTAGTGTGTATATATTTCCTTGCCACTTCTCCTTTCCCCTCTCAGTTGTGGCACCTGTGCTCTTCTCAATCACTGATGTAGGTAACATGACATAGTCAAGGTCAGGCAGAAGAGGATTCTAAACGCAGCTCTGGATGATACATGTTACATTAGAGTTATGAAACTCTGTGATCCCCAATTTCTTCATGTGGCAATGAGTATGATGATTTCTTTGCAGGATTATTCTTGGTGTTAAATTTGATAATTGTTATAAGTGGCTTGCAAAGAAAACACATAATAAATAGTAGGGAATATGTAGTACTACTATTTCTTGACAGTCTTTTTGTTTTGTTTTTTTTTTTTCGAGACCTGTCTTACTCCATCATCCTACACTGGCGTCATCATAGTTCACTGTAACCTCAACCTCTTTGGCTCAAGGGATCCTCCTGCCTTAGCCTCCCAAAGTGCTTGGATTATAAACCTGAGCCACTATGTTCAATTCTCTTTTCCTTCTTATCTGTTTTCAGTAGACTTTAAGCTCCTGGAGGGCAGGGTAATGGCTGCTTGGCTTACTATTGTAACAAAGAGCATACAAAGTACTTGACCTTAGCTATACTTAAAGACGTATTTCCTGGGGTGGCTTAGTGTGTTCGCCCCGGCCCCCTATACAAAGGGTGGCAGGTTTGAACCTGTCCCCAGCCAAACTGCAACAAAAAAAATAGCCGGGTGTTGTGGCAGGTGCCTGTAGTCCCAGCTACTCAGGAGGCTGAGGCAAAAGAATTGCCTAAACCCAAGAGCTGGAGGTTGCTGTGAGCTGTGAAGCCACAGGAATCTACTGAGGGCAACAAAGACTCTGTCTCTCTTAAAAAAAAAAAAACAAGATGGGGCAGCACCTGTGGCTCAAAGGAGTGGGGTGCCTGCCCCATAAACCAGAGGTGGTAGGTTCAAACCCAGCCCTGACCAAAAACTGCAAAAAAAAAAAAAAGACGTATTTCCCAATTAAAGGAAAGGTGAAAACACAATAAAAAAGAATGAACAAATCAATTAGTTACCTGGTTTCTGACTTAAACCCAGTCTCACCTTCCTACAGCAGCCCTTATTTTATATATGAATTCTGTTTTTCATATTTGGCTTTTTCTTAATTCTTCCAGTTCCACAGAAGCTTCTCACAAACCATCACCCCTCGTGTTCCCTAGTGGGCTTTTCTATAAAACACAACATTCTAAACAATTCTTTAAATATAGCAATACAAATGCTAATAGCAAATTACCATAAATTTTGAGAAGTTTGCTGTGTTTTTAAAATGACAGTATATTTTATGTGTTTAATTAATAGTGTTTCTAAGTGTTTTTATTTGTTTTCGAAGGCAGAAATTTCTTCAAAAACATTCTCAACTGGAAAAAATAGTAAATAGTATTTAAAAATATTGGTGCCAACAGACACTAAACTGTTACTTGGCCTCGTCTGTTTTGGCAGAATATTTTTTTCCTAATATTATTGGGGAAAATCAATTTTAAGGCTAAAATATTTTAATCGCAAAGCATTTTATATAGAAAGCACTGGATAGCCTTGATTTGTATTTTCACTGGGATAAATAGACGAAAAGGTTTGCCCACAAATTTGGACTATTGAAGGTTAAAAATAAAAAAACAGGCAGAATCCTTCATATGCAAATAAAAAGAGGTAGTTTCCATTTGTTTTAGGAAAATAGGACAACATGCCTCACTCAGCAAACTAGTACAGTGCACTGGTCTTACCTCTCAGCCATAAATTACCTGAGAATTTTGCTTTCCAGTGGTAATTGTTGGGAACGAATTACATTTGCGCTTAAAACCTCCTCCTACTGCAAGTCAGCCCTTGTCTAACGTACTTGAACGCTACTTAAAATTTTTAGAAACAGGGGATTGAAGCCAATGTCGGACTTTATTATTTTTAACAGCCATCATAGGATAGAATCAATTCTCACTTATCTGTGCTAACAGGTGTAACAGCGTAGGATTCTAAGGTGGAACCTGGAGATGGTCATTATTTTTGCCACTGTTACCAGCCCCTCCACGTTGTGCTAATACTGCATGGCAGGACTATTTCGGTTCCACCTGCCGGCCCTCCGGTGGGCCTGCTAACGAGCAGTGGGAGGCCACAGAAAGGGCAGCTGGGCCAAGGGGGCAGCTGATTCACAAATGGTCATCCCGGATAACTGTGAATGACGTGTCGAAACGATTTACATTACTTTTCTAGTAATTACACATTTATCAGGAACATCACTCTGTAGGAAAAAAAAAATAATGTTATGGCAAGCGTGAACCTTTTCTCTTCCTGGCCACTTGTCTCATCTATTACGAAGGCCACTCAGCTGTTAGATTAATAACAAACACTGGGTCCAGAGATATAAAGGTAGGTTCAGCTTAGCTTTGTCCAGGACTGTGGTTTTACACTCAGAACCTGAAAAGCAGAAGACGTCATTCGGGAAAGTTTTCTCCCTCACTTAAGAAAAAAGAAAAATCCAGCAAAGGCTAAAAAATAAAAAAATAAAAAAAAATAAGAGAAGGTTCAGCTGATAGTAAGTGGCAAAGGAAGAGCTCTTGCAAATTTTCCAAGTTTGGGCTTTGCTTCCTGAAAAAAATGATCAGTAGCAATGACCTTCAGGCAGCAGCTGTTGCTGCAGCCATGAGGAAGCTGTTGGTAAGAAAAAGCAGGGGCTCCGCCCAGGCAGGGGAGCAGCGGATGCATAAAAATACAGACGAAGGGGCTGACGTTAGCAACAAGTTGCTGACTGCTTTTTTTTTTTTTTTTTTCTTTTAATAAAGTTCACTCAGCTACTAGGCTAGATGCAAATTAAACTTCAGAAATGGTGAGCATCTCAAGTGGAAATGTGAGGCAATCACACCCACAGGCTGAGGACAAGTTCCATTTAAGATAAGGTCCCTCCAGTATCTCATGAATGGAAGAAAAAGTATCCAATGTACTCAGCCCTACTATGAAGCTAATTTATAGCTTTCATATGAAGGCTAGACCCAACTATAGCACAAGAATATGGGGAAAGGGACAAGGGGGGGGGAGGATGGATGGAGGGAGGGTAATTGGTGGGATCACACCTACGGTGCATCTTAAAGGGTACAGGGGAAACTTACTAAATGCAGAATATAAATGTCTTCACACAATAACTAAAAAAAATGCCATGAAGGCTATGTTGAACAATTTGATGAAAATATTTCAGATTGTATATGAAGCCAGCACACTGTACCCCGTGACTGCACTAATGTACACAGCTATAATTTAATTAAAAAAAAAAAAAAAAAAGATAAGATCTGTCTCCTGCCAGTTCCACTTTCTGACTGGGCTGCACCACGTTTAACCAAAGAGTTCAGGAAGCAGCTTCAGCCACCTGTCAGCCACGTGGCAGTCGAAATGTTCTGGATTCTCTGCCCAGCACTCACATTACTCAGCTGTCAGAGGACAGGGCTGAGATATATGATATGAAAATCACATTTTAACGAGGTGTCATGTGTGTTTAAAGCTCTTATTCATCACTACACAGCCTCAGCTTTTACCGGAGACACCAATTCACTTAATTAGCATATTATAAGGACAGAAGGTTCACTGTATCTTCCTTGTTAAACTGTTGTGTGTAGGCTTTTTTGTTGCTGGCTTTCGATTCTACTGTCCCTACACCAGGGAAGATGTTACATTTCCATCATCTGAAACGGGCTTTCCAGAAAATGCGGACCAAGCCTCCGAGGAGCAGAAGAGCAGGAACACGACAGCAGTTATTTATCCACAGTAATCACTGCTTGATGTGCTTTTCACTAAATCTCAAACACTAGACTTATAGATCTGTTAGACGTACTAATTTTAGGAAATCTTTGGAGCAGGCTTCTCTACCTGTTATTATCCACTTGAGCCAACTTCCTCCTCCTCTTTCAGTACGAAATACTGGAAAACATTTGTATGTTTGACAAGAAAAAAATTAGGTTTTTCTCTGGACAGTTTATTATTCATTTATTTAATTTTTTTTGAGACACTGTCTCACTCTATTGCCCAGGTTAGAGTGCCATGATATCATAGCTCACAGCAACCTCAAACACTTGGGCAATCCTCTTGCCTCAGCCTCCTGAGCAGCTGGGACTACAGGTGCATCCTACAACCTCCAACTAGTTTTTCTATTTTTAGTAGAGACAGGGTCTCACCCGGGCTCAGGCTGGTCTTGAACTCCTGAGCCCAAGCGATCCGCCAGCCTGGAGCTCCCAGAGTGCTGATTCCAAGCATGAGCCACCACACCCAGCCTCTTTGGATAGTTTAGAAACTAGTTATAAGAGTGAATGAAAACAACTCACATCTCACTCCTCTTTATTAACGAATAATGAATTTGGTACAAGGTGGTTCGCGACAGAGAGGAGTTAAGAGTGGAAGTCAGTCAAAACCAGTTACTAATAACAGCTAAGGGCACGTGACGTAATCCAGCCCCTTGCACCTGATTTGCGAATAAAACACACAGTGGGTGAGAATCACTCAGGCAACCTGTGGAATAGCTGAGCATTATTTCAAGGTTTCAAATGTACATCTTACAAAGCAGAGCCGACTGGAGATGATAATAAGCATATAATGTATATTATGTTTTGTAAGACAGGAAATAAGCTCCAAAAAAAGTATATTTGAAGGAAACTCTGTCTTTGATAGTACTGTGCCCAGAAAAAGTGGAGGAAACACTTTCAGGTGCACTTTATACCCAAGAGTGTTCTTTCACTCTTAACTCCTCTCTCTCCCGAACACCTTGCATCATTTTCGATAACGGTGTACACAGCTGAATCACCTGTTCTTCAGAGGCTGCATCATTAATTCTTCAGATAAAATATGTTTTATTTTCTTGCTTTTTTTTTGATATAGAGGTTTGCTCTGTCACCAGGGTGGAGAGCAGTGTCATGATCAGAGCTCACCACAGCCTCAGACACCCCCCAGTAGTTGCTAATACAAGCCTGCTAATACAAGCTCAACTAATTTTTTCTGTTTTTAGTAGAAACAGGGTCATGCTCTCGCTTAGACCGGTCTTGAACTCTGGACGTCAAGCTAGCCTCCTGCTTCGGCCTCCCAGAGTGCTAGGATTACAGGCGTGGCGCGCCTGGCTAAAGTGTATTTTCAATAGAGTAAATTTATTGTGACTTTCTGAACATAATATACTTTCCATTTTCTCTAAATTGAAAAAATTCCTACAATTTTTACAACTGAAAACTGTAAACATGTTCTTAACATAAAATTAAACGGTTGCCCACTTCTTGCCATATTGTAAGACTAATGCCTAAATTGTAATTATTTCTGGAAGGAAGCACATTAGCTATCAACGTGCTTTGGTGCATCCTTTAGATTTCCCAGGTTAGGAATAATCCGGGTGAAGAAATGGAGAAGCCTGGGGGTAGATAATTGAGGGAAAGCAGAGCTTCTCAAATTGTCTCAGTCATTTTGAAATAATGACCTGAGGAGTGTACACATAATAAAAAAATAAATAAATAACGCGTGCATTCACCTAGTATCCTGAAAATACTGTATTTTATAATTTATTTATTTATTTTTTTTATTTTTGCAGTTTTCTGCTGGGGCTGGGTTTGAACCCACCACCTCCACGATATGGGGCCAGCATCCTACTTCTTTCAGTCCCAGGCACCGCCCAATTCATTCATTTGTTTATTAAATAATTCCACAAATCTTTATAGAGCACTTAGTATTTATATGGTACTCTCTTAAGAATCTGTAGACACAAATGGCTAAAACAATACCCACACTATATATACATATTTTTTTTTTTTTTGTAGAGACAGAGTCTCACTTTTATCGCCCTGGGTAGAGTGCCGTGGCGTCACACTGCTCACAGCAACCTCCAGCTCTTGGGCTTAAGCGATTCTCTTGCCTCAGCCTCCCGAGTAGCTGGGACTAC
>CAUYON010132115.1:0-12237 GCA_963573935.1 Arctocebus calabarensis
CCTAAGCCCAGGAGTTGGAGGTTGCTGTGAGCTGTGTGACACCACGGCACTCTACTGAGGGCGATAAAGTGAGACTCTGTCTCTACAAAAAAAAAAAAATCAAAATTTGATTTCTTCCTAGATAACTCAGGGTTTTCAGTAACCAGGTCAGTGAGTTCTCTTTAGTGTCTACAGTCACCTTTTAGGCTGCTCTTGAGTCCATGATCCTTGTTTGCTTCTGCCTTCACTAATTCACTCCCATCATAGTCTATAGACAACTTAATATATTACATCCTTCTTCAGTTGTTTTTCCCCTTTGTTAAAATTACACCTTAAATTGCTTTTGATTTTTCATGCGGCTCTCGGGTGGTTAACATGTTATTAATTTATTTTTGCAATTTTTATTGCAAGTTCTAATGAAACACGTTTCTCCACTTTGTCATCTTCAGGTCTCGATAATTAGGACTCACTGACTTCATGGGCCACAGCTTCACAAAAATGATTGCAATCAATGCTTGATTCTGTCTTTTCCTATTGAAGACAACTCACCGTACCTGGATAGCATTCAGTAAGTACAATAAATTGACTCTACTAAACACTTAATGCAGAACATAAAAAGGATGACCTCAAAATTCTGTAATACAATGTTCCCGTCTACCAATTCTGGTGATATATTCCTTTTACCTACTTCTCCAACATTTCATTGTCATTTGAATTTTCTTTCTCATATTAAGCACTTCTATCCAACTACTATACAAAGCAGTCAGAACGTTTTTCCCAGGGAATAACAAAACCCCTGTATTCCTAATGTTCTCCTGGGCCCCTCTGTGTCATCTTCATGAAATTTGCTAGGAAGGAGAACCAATTCATTCAGCCATGAGTAGCAGAGCCCTTGATCTCTGACCCAGATATCTCATGTTTTCTGCAGGCATCCATGAAAGTGTAATTAGTTAACTATTAGCTGACGTGCGGGGTAAAATCAAACCACAAATCTGACACTTTTGAATTGCATTGATGACTAAACTAGACAGGGAGATCACGTGGCTTGTTCAAAGTCAGTTAGCTTTAAAAACTGAAACCTTAGGACCTTTGACCTACTGACTAAAGCTCTAAGTATTGTGCTAGAATGCCCCTGATCCTTTATAATTTGTACTGAAAGTACTAAATGTGTTTGCTTCCCCTACTTCTTAAACAAAATAAAACATAGTCATTGGTGAATGCCAAACAGAGGGCATAGATTTCTAATTTAAGGGCTGAGCCCTGGTGAGTGTTAAAACCTCAGGTACATTTATGGAAGTAATGTAGACCTGTGTATATTTCCTTGGGAGAACCCAGAGGCAGAAATACAATCCTAGAGCAGAATAAATGGTTGTGTGGTAGATTTTGGCCTTCTCAGAGCTTAGACAGGCTCATAGAACTCTTCAGACCCCACTGTGCTATAGGAACAATAGAGCAATTTTCAGAGTGGCACAGAAATACCAGAAAATCACACATTCAAGAAAGAAGATGTTGGGTAGCAATTTAGTGGGCACCTGAATAGTGACTGTAAAATATTTAAAAACAGCTTCCATGCTACCTCCAACTCCCCAACAAACTGGTACCATGGAACTCTCCACATCCAATAATAACCTCAGAAAAGAGGAATGAGAATGTATTTTCATTAACTCAAAGAATCAAAGTCCAAAATAAAAACTAAGGTCTAGAAAAATTTTTTAAAGATACCTTTCTTATAAATCAGAGAGTGTGGGTTGAGATTTATACTTTTACATGTCAAATAGCAATGCAAAGAAATGCTCCCCTCATGTATTTGTGGAACTATATTTGTTAGAAAATTTCAGTTCTCCTCCAGGCCTAATGGATGCAGTATTAGAGAACAGGGTGGTCTTGGATGAAGAATTCTTGACACTACTTTAGGCCTTTCAGATGTGGAACTTAGTACTGAAACTTATGTATGGAACACTATCTATTTAATAATCCATCTTCCTCTGTCTGATTTTAACCTCCTGCAGGAGAAAAACTGTTTTTATTTGTTTTAGATTCTCTCATTGTGCCTGGACTCTAAATACAATGGGCCCTCGATAAATGTCATTGGCCACCTGATGGACTGAGGTCATAGTAGAAAAGAAACAAGAAAAAAAGAAGAGTGGTAAGATAACCCCTGGGGAGAGAGCTGATATCAAACATACTTACTTCCTCTCCCCACTTCCTACCGTAATTTCTATGTTTTCCTATTAGCAAACTTACTTGCCTGCCAACATTTTAGAACCTATGGAAGAGAAGTAGTCATGAATGTATCAATTCAAGCAGTGCAGGATGTAAAATCAAGGATATGTAGGTAGATGAGTTTGGCTTTATTAAGAAGGGGACTTCCGACTTTCATTACTGAAGCTGCATTTGCTGCACCACTTAGCGCTGCTTTTATAAACTTTTCATATAGCAGACAGTGGTCTAAAGTCCCTTGGTGGGTCCTTCCATGTGAACGAACAAAGGAAGCCCTTAAGTGGTCAAAGCCCTGTGTACCATTCCATTTCATGAAAGATATAGCTTCTGTTTTTTCATCCTTGGAGTGATGGAAAAAAAACTACCTGTTAGTGCTAATGGTCCTTGTAGGTAACATCCCACATGGGTGAAGGAGGAGACGCTTATTGTTGGCCTTGTGTGTGAACAAGAGCCAGGACGGATATCTGGTAGGAAACAAGTTTCCTCCGGACTTGAATATGGTCCTGTTACCCTTTCTTCAAGCCACGTGGCTGGTTTTTATTCATACGCTTTAAGTGGGTCACATAGGTAACTGAATGGCAATGTTGGAGTTGGGAAATTTTCAGCAAAAAGATGCAGACATCAAATATTTGGGAGGTGAGATTCTTGTCTGCAGTGCCTTGGATCCATACACACTACGTTCCTCCCAGGAGCGGTGTCTGCACACTCTGCAGGGACATCGAGTACCCATTTCCTGGCAGTCGGGCAGTAATGACCAAGAAATAGTGCACAGGTGTTTTAGTTCTGTCTCAACACAAACTCTGGCTCTGCTACTTATTGGCAGTAGAGAAAAGTTAAATTACGTAACTGTTTTAAGAGTCAGATTCTGCCTCTGTGAAATGGGATGAACAATACCTACCATATAAGGATTGTAAAGAATGTACCTAAAATATTTATCAAGCATTTCCTCAGCACATGATTGAAAACAGTGACTGTGTGGGCGTGTCTGGTAAGGCCCACAAATCTACTGGGTGCCTCATTCTGTGCTGACTGCGCTGAGAAATACACAAGAATGAGAAGTGGAGTCTGTCTCCTGTTTCTAGTACAATTGCAGTGACATGATGTCAAAATTACAGGACATTTACTTTATTTGATTTAGTTCACAGTCATGTGTGCTTGAATTGCGACATTCTATAAGCAGCTCAAGGGGCTCCCCTGACTCAGTTTGAAACCCAACAGCATTATATCTGGTAATAGATGAGAAGGTTGCTTGATAAATATCTCCTAATTTGATATGATACAAACAGATCAAGAGACCAAAAAAAAAAAAAAAAAAAAATTCTGTGAAGCCCAAGGGTCACATTGTCAGATTTGGGATAAATTAGCCTAGAAAATCGGAGAAATGTAAAGTTCCTTTTGGACTTTTACTGTAAAATAAGCCTTATGGAAGAGTTGTGACTAAAAGAAAATATAAAAGACATTAATTCATAAAGACATAAATGTAGGTGCCAGATACGGAAAATGGCATAGATATACCATGGAGACAAAACGAATATGGCATTCAGGAAAGAGAATAAAAGAGTAGATTGAACAACAACAAAAAAAGGCAAGGAGGGGGTCAAGGATGGAAACCAGTCAGGCTGGGGCACTGGGGAATTTGAAACAGTAATAATTTGAGGGAGAGATGAAATTCCATTTAACATTAAATATGTGGAATTTGAGCAGGAATGTCCTACAGGAATCTGATGACTTGAACCAGGAGCTTAGGGGACAGAGGTGGGGGCTTTGAGACAGGGCTCAGGAGCCATGAACCAAAAGCAGATAAAGGAAGCTGCGGAGGAAGTTTTCTGTGTAAGGCAATTACAGCAAAGGCTGCAAGCTCTGCCTTACAGTAGCAGAGCACAAGTGTCAAGGGATAATTAGTTCTTTGACTCAGCTTTCCTGTTTATTCACATGTACTTTTTTGTGCCACTTAAAACATTCACTTTCATTTTAATTAAAAAAGCATACATAAAAAGGACAATTGTTTTGTATACTTGGATAGCTAAAACTCTAGGGAATCTTAAAGAGGCTCCAGCAAACTCTCCTAAGTGGCACTTGGAGGGAAAAAAAAAAAAAGAGGAAGTCATTAAATTGTGAAGCCCTTTTCTGACAATTACCTTTCCCAGTTCTTTGTGTGTGTATGTCCCCATTGGTTTATAAATTCTTTGAAGAAATGACCATAAGCACTTTGACATTACTGTTTCACTTAGCAGGCACTCAATAATTATTGGTTAACTCATTGAATGAATGGCTGAAGTAGTAGCACATTCAATAAATAATTACTTGAACAATAAGAACACAATGACGGTTTTAAGCACAAGGCAGTCAGATTTGTTTCTGGTTCTTTTTCCATGAGATGTAAGGAATGAAGTTAATTGTGAGGAATCTTTCATGTAGGGGTCCCTTTCCTTAAGCATGCAGATGAAGCCATCCAGCTCATTTAATAGATTTCGGTGCAATGGCTTTTCATTCTGGTAGAGTAATTTGATAAGGTAATTCATGGTCAGTTTTAACTGATATATTTTGGATTCATTTGTAGGAGGGGTTGAAAGATGAAGATACAGGTGTATAGTTTTGGGTATCAAGAACTCATGTACTAGTTTCCTTCTGTACTTAAAAGAAGTGGTAAAATTTTTGTAAAAAAATCAAATTGGAGCCTCTTCAGGCTTTCTATTTCATTGTGTCTCTTTGCATTCTGATGTACAAATATGACCTGACTGCTACAGCCTCATGGCACACTTCATACCATATACTCGCTCTACAGACTCACCTATTCTGTATTCTGCTATTATCACAAAGAGAGGCACAGGTGTACTTACCTATGGCCACTGAACACGGCCACGCTAACTGTGTAGACCCCTGATGCTCTTCCCTAGTGAGTGTGTTAAACTTCATCTGCACTTTTTTTTTAAATTTTTATTTTTTATTAGATCATAGCTGTGCACATTAGTGCAATCATGGGGTATACTGTGCGGATTCATAAACAATCTGAAATATTTTCATCCACCTGTTCGACATAACCTTCATGGAATTTTCTCGTTTATTGTGTGAAAACATTTGTGTTCTGCATTTAGTAGGTTTCACCTGTCCCTTCTACACTTCTTTCTGGTGTACAGATGTTTCTCTCCACACAGCTTTTGGGCCACTACTGAAGGACTCCTGAGCTTGCAAGCCTTCTGGTTTCAAGCTCTTATTTTTTTTGGCTCCCTGCCAGCCACAGGTGTTCCTGATCCAATAGCAGGCTCCCTCATCCAACTATTGTGTTAGCTAAAGGTCCTTGAATTTGACAAAAATCACTAAGACAACTGAATTTGAATGTAGAGTCCAGTCTGAGGGAGGGAGAGCCTCCTTTCTGCTTTGACTCTTTGGTAATCAGTGTCAGGCAATGCCAACGTCAAAAACAAAAAGGACAGCTCTCATTGAATGAATGGCGGAAGTAGTAGCACATTCAATAAATAATTACTTGAACAATAAGAACACAATGATGGTTTTATGCACAAGGTACTCAGATTTGTTTCTGGTTCACTTTTACAATAACAACTGACCTAAGTGTAGTATCCTAAAGTTTATCAAGCACTAGCACATGTACTGCTGTACTTGGTTTTTGACTGGTGAGCAACAGAAGAAAAGGATATCAGGGGCACACGCTGACAGCTGAAGAAACTATGGTTCAGCTACGCTGCTATAAAGTGGCTAGGTCTAATTGCAAGCCCAGATCTTCTAAAACTATCATCATTTTCACGCAATCCACATTGTACATTCTCTGTGGCAAGTGGCCAATACCATCACTAAAAAGTACAGGAAAATTTGGAGAATCATGGCTAGATGAGAAAAATAATAGTAATAAGTATCAGCAGGAATATAAACAACCCAACAGATTCCTGGGAGAGTAAAAGCCTCATCTGCAGGATACTGAGAAATTTCATGAAGACAAAGTTGATCTGCTTCCATCATTAGAAATACTAGGTAGTGAAATTCTTACGCTTCCAAAATTTGATTTTTAGATATGAGTGACTTTTCAATTGCCTCCTAGAAAGAGATAAATCCGACACCTGAACGCCCCCTGACCCCACCTAACCCCACCTGATAGCTATGTGTGACAGGAGGATTTGAATTCAGGTTTGAATTCAGGTTTGTCTTTTCCTATAGTTGGCCTTGGAGAGTTAACATCATCATTCTATGGACAGAATACAGAGTGCTTTCAACCATCCAGAATCTTGTTCCAAGATGAAAAGTTGAAATAAAATTATACAAAGGAGGAGGATTTTTTTTTAAGGATGATTCTAAAACTTGCAACATGAGAACAGATTCGGTTTGTGTATTTGGCCAGCAGTCTGGGAGGGAAACCTGATGGGCATGCTAAATGAAACATAATAAAGTGACATTGCCATGGGGTACGCGTGGTGATCCATCTTCTTTTAAAGCCACTCTATGCCAGTGACACGGTGGCAGATGGGGTGCAAGTTCAGGCATATAAATTCACGCCAAGATAACTTCATCTCGTGGCTTTGAATTTGTACATTTACCTTTAGGTAAAAATAAAGTGGAAATATTTTCAAGGTTTTCCTTTTGTCTCCATCCAAGTGACAGCCACTTTAAATACCTGTGACATCCTTTACAGCACACACTCCTGTCGCGATTACATGTTTCATTTTCCACTCACGTGTGATACTTTTTGAGATTGCATATGGATTACAGAGGTTCTCACATATATTGTTACACCTTATACGTGGATCACACCTTCCTTTGAAAGGTGCTTTGACATCTCTTACTCCACTTACTCCTCCTAACGACTTTTCACAATAGTCAGCGAGGTTATTATTATCCCTGCCTGAAAGGTGAGCAAACCACCCTTCTGAAAAGGTAAGTTACCTGCCCAAGGTAATATGCAACTAATGTAAGAAATATAGCATTGGCACAGAAGTCTCTTCCAGGCTATCTCTTTTCTCACATTCTCTACTATTTATACTAAAAACCTTCTCAATGATAGAAATAGCATAGAGAGAGGAGTTTAGCAATGACTGTTCTGGAAATTAACAGAGATTATAGATAGGGAACCAGTAACATGAGCAGTGCAAATCTATTATTTTTCCTGAAATTTTGCATAGTTCTATATAGTAAATTGGCTTTATTTCTTTCCCCAAATAACTTTTCTTATTTCAAAACAAATGAATATTTATTTTGGTCAAGAGAAACTGATAGTATACAGGCTAAGTATAAAGGAACAACTCTTCTCTAGAATAATGGAAGTTTGGAATAATGGAACTGTTTAATGCAGTTTGGAAAGCGGCACTTAGATATGAACAGGACAAAAGCGACTATAACCACCAGTGGTTTTCTGGATAGCTTGGAAGAACAAGGTGGTATAAAACACACACAAAAAAACTTTAGACATTGTCAAAGGGCTTCTAAAATATCATGAACTTCATAAATATGTATCAAGGACATACAGTGATTAAAACGGTTGGCTGTAGTGTTGGAGGAGGACTTCAAGGGACCCGGGAGACAGAACAAATATGCAAGTTCTATGCAAGGGATGGGGTGGGAAGAGCATGAGGCAAGTGTCAGTAGAAATATTCAGTTACTTTACAATTACCTGAGGCAAGATTTCAATGTTCTACAATGCAGTAATAAAGTGGAAGTTTGAATGACTTGAGTTTTATATGGAATAAGGGATGTTTTATTTTATTATATGACATTTCCCTCCAGGAGGAAAGTATTACCTTTCACTCTTAGATCAGCCATTATCAACCTGTGGGTCATGACCCCTTTGGGGGGAGTTTGTAACAATGAAAATACATCCTGCATATCAGATATTTACATTACAATTCACAACAGTAGCAAAATTACAGTTATGAAGTGGCAACGAAAATAATTTTATGGTTGGGGGTCACCACAACATGAGGAAGTGTATTAAGGGGTTACAGCATTAGGAAGGCTGAGAACCACTGTTCTAGATCTTTAGAAGGAATTCCTTCCAGTGTGTTGGCAAATACAGAGAGTAGTATTTAAATACTACTGGCTGCAGACATGGGTGGAAATTCATTTCTACTACTCAGTGCTATGTGAAAAGAAATAACTCACTTAACTTCTTTGAGTCCCCATTTCCCTATCTGTAAAATGGTCACTAATAAACAGCTCATTTATCTAATCGTTGTCAGAGTTAAGAGGCTGTTTGTGTGAAACAGAATATCATAATTGAAGTTCTGACTGCAGTTCCAAAACAATCACTATCAGATAAGTGAATATAAGGCGGGTATCCAGATGCAAAATTTAAGAAGAAAAAGATAAAATATGTAGGAGACCAGATGATTCATGGGAAGGAGAAGTGAGAATTAAGCTCTGAACATTCTGTAACTTTAAGAATCACCTGTGATACAACATCTCCATCACACCTTGCTGATAAGGGTATGGAGAAGGGATTCGCCCTCCTACTAACCACAGAGCAGGAGCATCGGCGCTTGGCAGTCTCCACACCTGTGGTGCAAATAGCCACAGATAGAGGATCGCGTCTATGAATAGCTGCAGGAGCGATTAGTCCAGGTTCATTCTTTCACAGACTTGCTCACTTTTTAACTCTTTTGCTCCTCCTGCTCAGAGGGCGCCCACCCAGCACCCTTGCATGAAGGCTGCTAAGATTCGCTTTCCTACTAAGACTTTCACTCACTCAAAGTCTCTCTCTCTCTCTCCCTCTCCCTCCCCCTCCCGCCTCCTCCCTCCCTCTCTCTCTCTCTTTCTCTCCCTCTCCCTCCTTCCTCTTCCCTCCCTCTCCCTTTCCCTCTCCTTCTCTCTCTCACCCTCTTTTTCTCATCCTGCTAAGACAAACAGCCCTCCTGCACCTAAGGGGAGTTGGTCCCAAGCAAGGTAGCACAGACGTTCGCGTCCGGACAGTTAGATAGGGCAGGGCCAGGCTGGCCAGTCCTGGAACCCCACAAAAATACTTGTTCTAAGTCCCTTGAGCCTCTTAGCTATATCAAAGACATAATAATCATAATAAAAGGGGTCATAAGTTAAAAAGAAAGCTATCTGAGAGTGTCATTTGAAGTAGCTTTTACTGTGCGATGAGTTTTTGCTAAGAGATTCTATCTCTAGGCCTAGTGAGAAAGCTCTCAGGGGTCTCTGGGAGAATCTTCTTTGTCTTCCTTGCAGTTGGGCTTGTTTCTGACCAGCTGAGAACTTTTTTTTTTTTTAAATATGGAACGCTACACGAATTTGCGTGTCATCCTTGCGCAGGGGCCATGATAACCTTCTCTGTATCGTTCCAATTTTGGTACATGTGCTGCCAAAGCGAGCCCTGAGAACTCTTTTTGTTGTTGTTGTTGCTGCTGCAGTTTTAGGCCAGGCCGGGCCTGAACCCACCGCCTCAGGTATATGGAGCTGGTGCCCTAATCCTTGAGCCACAGGTGCCGCCCCCTGCTGAGAACTCTACCGTCTACAGCCAGCAGGGTAGAAATGAGAGCACTGGAATGGGCTGCACTTCAGGGACAAGAGGTCCACCGAAGCATGGAAATTTCCTGCGGGCAGTGGCGGGCCCTGAGTGCATGATAGCAAGGCGGCAGGGTGGCCTGGAGACAGTGGACCCAGTGGTAAGAATCTGCGTGGAAGGAGCAGAAGGCATCTCCACCTCACAGGCGGGGAGGCTTGAAGGGGTGGCAGAGAAGCCGTAGATGAAAGGAAAGTGACATGAAAGGAGACGTGAGGGTCAGGGATCTGCCAGTCCAAGAGTCCCAGTGTCAGCTTGTCAGTACACTGGGAGAAGGCGACAGGAGGAAAAGGCAGAAGATTGAACTTGCTACTTCTGCTGCCAGTGACTGGCTAAAGCAGGCTGTGGCCTCAATTTTGAATTCTGAGTAATAATTTATACACGTAGTCCATTTTTAAGTTTGGGGATTAAGATTATATCATGTAATGTAAAATGATCATAGAATTGTCTTAAGAGTGAACTCAACCATTTCTTCTAAAACAGTACATGGTACAAACACCTCAATACATCTTAAAGTGATAGCTTGTGGTAAAAATAGTATTGTAGCTTGAGTCTAGTAAGACTTACTCAATGTCATACTTTCACATACAAGTCCTTAACACCATGGCTGTCCTGTAGGTGCTCAATAAATGGTAGCAATGATAATAATTATGATGATGGCGACAATAATGAAGATAATTTATTATACATTTGCATGAAGAGCAGAGACAGATCCAAGGCAAGATGGTGCTGAAGATGCTGAGTTCCACATACCACCCTTGTGTTGTGCATGACTCAAACTTATGTCCAGCACAAGTGCAAATAATTATGTCACAGAACACCAACTTTCTCAAAAATACATGGGACCGTGCATGCTAAATTTATAAATGCCAAAGGTCTGTTGTGTCATTGAAATAGTACATTAGGGCAGGACTTTTCTGAAGTCTTTTTATAGTCCCAGAACTCCCGGGGAGACGGGCAGTGAGAGATGTAAGGAGTGCGAGGGTCGGGGCCAGTGGGGCGGGAGTGGGGGCTGAGGGTGGGATAGGGAGGAGGGACCCTCCGACAGACAGGTGAGGGATGATGAGAACCCCAAAACTAGGAAACTGGAGAACGCAGGTGGACGGTCCTGCGTCAGGGCGCTGCTGCAAGTTGGTCTAAATATTGCCGACATCTGTCACCGCCCGGTGGGCCTGAGAAGCCTCCCCGCTTCTTGCACACTCTGGAGCAGGCATCCTCAAACTACAGCCCGCGGGCCACACGCAGCCCACCCACGACATTTATCTGGCCCCTTCAGAATAAGGTATGTGCAGTGTGCGGAGGAATTTGTTCATAGTTTTTGTTTAAACTATAGCCTGGCCCTCCAATGGTCTAAGGGACAGTGAACTGGACCCCTGCTCTGGAGCATCTAATAGCATGCTGGCTGACCTCGTGTAACACTGTGAGGATTAAATGAGAACCCAGGTGCAACACAGGGAAGTCCGAGAGCGATGAAAACCCTGAAGATGTTAAATTCTGCTTGCTGAGTGAGAGGTGGCCAAGCTGCTTTTCCAGATGGGTAACCCAGGGAGTGCTTGACCAAGAAGCTCTAGCAGGAAGGAGATCACTCAGCTCCACTCCTGCCTTCTCTGAAGAGGAACCAGCACTGGAGGCCATCAGGTCTCCAGAGCACTCAGCTGGCCCTGAAGAACTCAGCTCTGAGCACCTGTAGGTACTTTCTTCTCTGTAGCATGAATATCGCCACCTTTAAGAGCTCCAGTCTTCTAATCACTATCCTACTGAGATCCAGCAAACTGCCATGTCGTCTGAATGGCTTTTGGGCACTGGATTCAGCTTTTCAGCATCCCACATTGTGCTCATGCTCAAAGGCATAGAAGCCTGAGGAGAGCAGGTTCTCCCTGTGCACAACCTCCTTGCAGCTGTTCCAAGCAAGAAAACCCAGGAAGCCAAGGCCTGTGGCTGTCAGAGGTCAGCTAGTGCTCAGGCCAAGGGATGGGGCCTTCAGAGCTGCACGCAGTGTCCCACTTGCTACTTGTCTCCACCTGGGCCTGTCACCGTCACACCAACCAACTCCCGATAAGAACACATGAGGTCACAGACCACTGTTCCATGTGGTGCTGCAGGTTGTCACCAGCAGTCAATCAAGGCTGATATGAGCAATCAAACTTGTGTGTCCTGGCCTATTGGAAAGAGGCTTGCCCTGGGAATTAGAACACTAACTATCTGCATGGCTGTGTGAGTCAGCCTCTCCCGAGCACACTCCTCTAATCTGTAAGAGAAGCTGGTCAGATCAGCTAATCTCCAACAACACCTCTAGTTCTACCTCCCGAAGGTCCTAATGGTGGAAAGAAAGATTTCATCTAATAGAGTTGAGGGGGCTGAAAAAGTGGAACACAGGAAATCCATGCTAATTTAGACGAGGTTCCAAGACTAGTACAAGAAAAAAAAAAGAAAGAAAGAAAGAAAGAAAGAAAGAAAGAAAGAAAGAAAGAAAGAAAGAAAGAAAGAAAGAAAGAAAGAAAGAAAGAAAGAAAGAAGGAAAGAAAAAGGCTGTC